>APFE030590752.1:66759-77138 GCA_000404065.3 Pinus taeda
AACAAATTTCTCCCTATAACCCCTATTCCCATTTCATCACTCCCTTCCTAACAATCCCTGTTTCATTGTTCCCCTTGGTAACAGATACTACAAAGGCACCCAACCTCACACCATCATCAAAGGGGCAGCCTAATCACAGCCCACATTGCAGTCATGTCATCACAGCATTCGTCCGAGTATGAGAGGGAGACATAGAGTGACTCATCCTGAGAAGAGAAGGCTCACAGGAGACACCACAAGAGTGGCAAACATGTTAGGGATGAACCCACTACCCTCACCGAGTTACAAGCATGCCCTCTTGCCATGTCATCCTTCCAGTACTTATCATGTTTCAAATTTTTTCAAAGGGTGACAAATGTTAGAGTTCATCATGAGTTGGCCCGTTTATTTGTGCTTCATCTACATGGAGGTCAGTCTACCTTGGTCAGGGTCACTTTCACATTGACACCCAAAACTATATCGGTGGCAACAAGTATACCAAATGTTGGGGAGCAGTGGCATAAGAAGAAGAAGGTGGAAAGGCAACTCTATGAGCCTTACATCAAAACCAGATTCTTGAATGAGCTCACAAGAGTATTTCCCTTCAGATACTTAAAGAATGAGTATGCTCTGCTCATGAGATTGATCATGAAATACTTCAGTTGTGAGGGGAGGTTCTCTAGACTGTATGCCTATCATATCCGCTTGCTCATGCACTTTACCAGGGTGAGGATGATGAACCTCCCATTTTTCATATGCAGGAATATAGAGAGGATGAACACCTTCATGCTGCATAAGACCCCTCAGCAGTAGCTTAAAGGTGTCTATCACTTCGCTCTTATTTGGATTTTGGTAGATCATCAGTTCGGATTGCAGGGCATTGCTTGGGAGGAATTCATCTCCCATGACTGCTTCAGCACACCACAGGTAATATTAGAGTCCAAGCAAGAGTTGGGTGGTTCTTCTTATCAACATGAGCGCCATGAGACCATGATCATGCCATTTTTGGTGACATATCAGAAAGGCAGTAGGAACTTATTTGCAGCAGCAAAGCGAGTGTTATCTCCACACGGGGTGGAAGGGGCCTCGCTTCCGGCATCGAATACACAGGTATTGGACAAGGGCAAGGAGCCCATGCATGATGAGGGGCCATCAGGCATATAGGAGACCGATGTCATCCTCATTCAGGAAGAAGAGACAGAGGCAGGAAATGCCAAACTCAGGATGACCATTCAGGAGCAGGACACGGAGATCAAAGACTTGATACTAAATTTCGAGAGGGCTAGATGGGTCATCAAGTATCTGGTGCATAGAAACAAACATCTTGAGGACCAAGAGACGATCATGGAGCTTCAAAGCATTCGTGAAAATCGACAAGATGTCCGACAGAGAGGGATCGAGCTCACTACCTTGGAGCAAGAGATCAACAACGACTGTGAGTCTTGGTTGGATCGGGTCAATCTACACTTGGAGAAAAAGTTGGAGAAGGAAAACAGGGACAATGCCATGCTAAAGAGGATGGCTTGTCATTACAGGGCACGGAACATGAGTGCAAAGGCCCGAATAAGAAGCTTGAAGGCTAAATTGAGCGAAGCGACAAAGGAAGCAAAAAAGGCAAAAGAGCAAGATCAGCTTCGAATCTTGGTTGAAGCTTCCTTGGCACAGCATAGCACTTCATAGAGGACCTCCAGCCCAATTTTCAAGGAATTTGGGAAAATTTTGGTCACATGAAAATTTTTTGGCACAAAAACAGGTTTTTTCTTTATACGCGCCGCGTCACCGGCGCAATGCATAAGATTGGGAGCTCCAAATGAGAAATGGTTTGCGTTTTTGGATTCGGCATGAAAAATAAAATTTACTAGCACTAGGAGCAAGAAATTTGGAGAAGATCTTGGCCACCAAAAGGGAAAAATACACTCAAAAATGGCCTCACTGCCCCTATTTTGACACACGGGAAGCAGTCTTGGGAGAATGAAGATTTGGAGGGGCAAATGAGCTCCAAATTCAAAAATTCCACTTTGGTTGGAAAGTAGACAGGATAGGCTTTCCAACGAGCACACTTGGGCACATTTTCAACTCTGTAAAGTGCCTCCAAACTTGCCTCAAAGTGGCACGGCGCATATAGGAAAGGGGCGCAGCACATATAGGAAAAAAGGCCAGAATGCCTCCATTTCGCGAAATTTCGCTTCCCGACTTTTTGTAAGTGGGCCCACTCATATGCACTTCAGTTTTTCAGCACGTAAGGCAGTTTTATAAGTATTTTCACTCCATATGGTAAGTTATCCAAGTGGCAAAGGAAGGCAAAGGGCCACCAAGCCATTTGCCATGTTTGTGGCGCTGCACCTATAGCTGTTGTTTGGCTCTCCACCTTCATTTTGTAATGATTCGAGTAACTCCCCAACCCTTGGGCATTCTATATCTTCATGGCACATTCTATATGTTGTATGCAAACCATTTGCAAAGGGTTGGTTGGCTTGTAACTTCTGGGAGACTGTGGGTAAGAAACTCTGTTTCTGCATTGTAT
This sequence comes from Pinus taeda, assembly GCA_000404065.3. Lineage (NCBI taxonomy): Eukaryota > Viridiplantae > Streptophyta > Pinopsida > Pinales > Pinaceae > Pinus > Pinus taeda. The sequence continues at coordinate 69,263 of APFE030590752.1, forward strand.
ATTTTTACAGAGGATTAATGAAAGGCAGTGGCTCTGTTTCATGAGATTCATGTGGTTGTGAGTGTAGCAAATGTGTCTCTTATGTTTCATATGTATCTTGTTATGTTTCATAGCTCATTTCATATTCATTTTCATTGAAAATTTCTAAGTTAGCTAAGGTAGAATTCAATTTTATTGCTCTACTTGTGGGAAAATTTCATGTACAGTGTTCATTCTTCTGTTGAAAATGATTCATGTTTTCCATGCCCTTTTCACCCTCTTAATCAATCTCTCCATTCCACCATATCTTAAAACTAAAATTCTATGCTTTCCACCTACCTTGCCTCATGAAATAATCCGTGCCTTTTGTATTAAGTTCTCTATTCATTGAGGTCTAGTGTTCCCATAACATCTCAGAAACACAGTCATTCATAAAAATCATTCCTTTTATCCGTTTTCACTTACTAGCCTAAGATAAATAGTTCACTAAAAGTCATCTCGGGCCATTTCTTTCATCTTTTCACTGAGTGTGACTTGGAGAGAGCCCTCTCCTGTTCTGGTAGGGCTAGCTACCAGACTGAGCGTGGTTTGTGGTTACCCTGAATTTTGCCTTCCTTCAGCCTAATTCGGATTTAGGTGCTAACAGCTTATAGTAGTAATAGAGCTTTCCCAAATATGAGGGAGACATCTTAGAGTCACAATCACCAATTCCCTATCAGGAACATATTCCCCAACTCTTTGCAATTGATCTCTAAGACAAGATATCCTAATAATGTAGGATTGCACAAACTCTCTTTTTTTCTTCTTGGTGTCTTTGAGTTGATCTTTCAAAGAGATGATTTCATTCAAATTTTTGACTTCATATATGTCAACTATCTTATCATACATGTCCTTAGAATTCCTCAAAATTCCAACATATGCGTGTAGATTATCTTGTAAACCATCAGCTATAATTTGCTTTACTTTTAACTCAAATTTCTTGTGCTTGTTCTTGGCAACAGTGGAAGCATTCTCTGAAGTCTCAAGTACTTTTCCTTGAATGTATTCCAAAACATCATTATTATCAGCTATGATCTCCAACCTAAATTTCCATCCAGCAAAATTTGATGAGTCACCCAGATTCTCATTTTCCTTGAAGAAGGAAGATATCTTGACTTGACTAGATAATCTCCTTCAATTTCCAAAGATGATTACTTCAATGCTTGTCTCCTTTTGAGTTTGTCCTTCACCTTAGCTCCGATACCATGTTAATTTTCAGATTGTTCTATGTTAAATCAATTTAACCCAATTCAATACTTCAATTAGCAATCTCTTCAATAGCAATTAATCTTTTCAATTATCGACAATAATTAAAGATAGAAAAATAAATGCAATCATAAAATAGACAATCAACACATCAACAATAGACACCGTATTTGGTCAAAGACCAGGGGAAAACCTCACTATCGGGGAAAAACCTTTAAAATTCTTCTTCTATTAGATTGTCATAAAATGTTTCAGCATAGACTACAATCAGCTCAATACAATATCATCTAGAAAAATAACCAAATAACATTCATAAATATGTTTCTAGCATCAATATACATCAGAGACAACTTTTCCTACCTTTGGTCAACTGTAAAATTCAGCCCTACTTTCTAGTCGTAGGGAAGAAGAGTTTTGAAAATGACTGGGAGATTTCAGTTTCTTCCTTGATCCTGTAAGCTAACTGCTGCAGCCATATTTATCGTTTGATGAGCCAACAACTGTAAACAAAAACCCTAGAAACATTTGCAAGTTTCAGATCTTGTGAACTTCTTTTGTCGACCCAACTTCAGACCTGTGCAAACCAATCAATGAAATAAGATTAGGAATACAATTTCTATATTACTTTGCATGTAAAGTGTATGAATAAATTCTTACATGCAAATGTAATAGTATAGTAGTTGTTTGTGGAAAATGTAAAAGTATGGTAATCGTTTGAAGAACATGTTATTTTTTCTTAGATGGGATAGTATTATACTATGATAATATGGATGTAGCTGATCTATTCCTATTTTCATGCAAATAATTTGAAAAGTTGCATGTAGGGAATTTGAAAGGTTGCATGCAAGGAATTTGAAAAGTTGCATGTAAGGAAATGGAAAAGTGGCATGTTTTTAGTTATTACGCCGTAAGGCGTTTCCCTCTGAAATCAACTCTCCTCTCTGCCTACCTGTCATCTTTATACACTGTAAGATTATTTGTTAGACGATTGCAAAGATTTCAGCCGTTAGATTAGAAGTTGAAACGGTTTGGGACTGGTACATTCTCATTTTCCATTATATGACCTTTAGTTTAACTAGGAAGGGAATGGCCAACTCTCATTTTCCATTCTTCCCTACAGGCGAAATTGAAGGGGAACTCCATAGTTGGATCAGAGGAGGAGGAAAGCACCATGGTCGAAGGGCTAATGACCAGAAGCGTCTCATAATAGGTATTCCTGAATTCTTCCAGTTATGACAATTAAAATGGGCGTTCCAGATGCTCCAAGTTATCGCTGCCCGGAGATTTTGACAGTAGATGAAGAATGCAGCTGCAAGACAGTCGAATTGAAGGAGCCTTTACCACGCGGCCATATGGACATCTCTCTGCAGCGCGCAGCACGAGGCTTTCTCTCTATCTGACCCTCGTAAATAGCGCACCTTTCTCTAGCCGATAGCCTTATTGAAAGTCAAGCTGGATATTCATTTCATTTACAAGCAATTTCTAACATCTACAGGCAAGGAATCTTTCAATTCCTTTTAATTCCTTTTCCTTTGGCTCTTTATAAAGCCAAAGAAAATTTAGAGGTTCAAATGTTAGATGTTTGGATGCTTGCACTTTGAGAAGAATTCATAATAATGATAAGCATTCATTTTGGTAAGAATTGTGTCTTCTTTACTTTCTTTAATCTGTCTCTTTATTTCTTTAATCTGTCCCTGTGCTTGGTCTTTTTGGGGCTATTCTGGCTGTACTGTAACAAACAAGCACTGCATGCTCTGGGCCTTACCACCCTCTCAATCATGACAATTTTATGTTTCTGTGCATGTCTTGCTGGTGGACGAACGGGGTTGTTTCTTAGGATTAACCAGGGCGGATGCCTTGCAATGGACAAGATCTTTATCGGCCTCTTATTCTTTATATTTTTCTAAATCAGCCTGTCCTTTCCCTCTATCTCTTGAAACACTCATTTGTCCTAGATTATGTTATTTTCCGGTTAATGTCATTTCCTTTTAGAGGTGGATTGAATTTGGAGTTTATTTACTAAGATGCTTGGAGCTGCATTCAAATTGCATTAGGTTTATGTTTTCATTATGGAAAAAATTAGTTGGGTTTTCTTTAAGTTCTTTAAGATCCATTTTCTTTTTTCCTTTGCTTTTAGATATGTTTTCTTTAATTTCCTTAATATGCATTTTCCTCCCTCCTCCCTAACATACATTGTATGTTCAGGCTTCCATTTTCCTGGTTAAATGGAAATGGTCAATCAAAGAAATCTGTTCATAAATTTTAGATCGTTCTTAATTTATCCCCTACACTACTTTACTCTTTACCCTAACCATTTTAGATCGTTCTTATTTTAAACCCTATGCCTAGCATATCCAGTTCCTCAAATTTTGCAACAACTTGAACGAGTATTCACGGTTCATTGTTTTACATCACTTTTGACTGATTCATTGTTTTGCACCACTTTTTGAGGCTTTTGTTACCTGGTTAATTAGAAATGGTCAATTATAGAAATATGTTCATAAATTTTAGACTGCTCTTAATTTATCCCCTACACTACTTTACCATATGCCTCGCAGATTCTATTCGTTTTATTTCTTGATGGCTCTTGTTAATTTGGATTCAATGGAATTGGACATTTGTATGTCTTAGTTATAATAGTACCAAGGTAGATTACAATTGACATTAGTCTGCTTTGATGGCTCTTGTTACAGTTATTCTGGATTCAATGGAATTGGAAATTTGTATGGCTCAGTTATCATAGTATCGAGCTTGATCGCAATTGACATTAATCTTCTTTGAGCTTTGGATGCCACTGTGCATATTTTGACTATGCAGCCAGCAGAGAATTCAACCAGAAAAAGGTCAACCTGCTTATAAATCTTGAGCCAGCATAACTTGTTAGGGTTCCAGAGTTCTTCTTCTGAGGGAAAGATAATTTATCAGTTAATAAATTTTTAGAAAGAGTATCAGAATTTTCCATCAGTACTACTTTTGTAGAACCTTGGATAGCAATCGCCAAAAGTGTTGATATTAGTGGCAGAGTCACAAACAATATGGAATCATTGAATATGATATGAAATGAATGAGAGTTGTCACTCATGAATGAAGCTGCACGTGAAAGCATTTCATATACCCACAGGATGAAACTAGAGACCCACCAGCCTCTCAAAAGAAAATGATGTGAAGATGACCCAGACCTCTTTTCGAAACTGATAAGAAGAAGTGAAAGCGACCAAGTCATTGCTTGAGAACATAGAAACACCATGTGAGGAAAACTGGCATGATGTTGTCTGCCATGATAAGCAACCCAGCAATGAACAATAGTGGTCATGGAATGAGTTATTCTTAGAACTACTGTGATGATTTGAACGGTAAGTAAATTTCCCCTCGTTAGAACAATCCTTTGACCTTCTGCAACTTGGTTATGATGCCAGAGATTGGTGCCCCAAATTGTATATATCTCAAACCCCAGAAATGCAGCTGAAAAAGCAGTCTGTATAACCAAGGAAACCAACTCTTCAATGTTTTGTGAGAGAAGAACCAGAAGCAACCATTGCAAGAGGGCCATAAACGATATCTTTATCTCCCGACTGCTCAAATCCAACCAGGATAGCCTCGTGATTGAATCCTTCAACATGTCAATAATTCTATATATAATTCAAGAACAGAAAAATTAGCATTGCAGACAAAAGTCAGGAACAAGCATATTTTAAATTAAAAAATATGACAAAGCAAAAATGTAGTCAGTTGCTCACCATCCATTCTTGTTTTATAGTCAAATTCACACTGCTTCGACAATGTAGAGCTAAACTTTGTCAGAAACCATGTCTAAGATAGAGGTCATCTGAGAACAACAATACATCATTCATTTTATTTATGTCAATATAATGGTATCTGCAAAACCTCTAGCTTTCAGATTTGCAACAAGGATAAAATTGTCCTTTGGAAAATCTGAAAAAATAAGAAACTATTGTCTAAATATAGAAAACTCACAAATAAATGCAATTAAAAAATGTTCCAGATAAACACTTGAACTATTTATGTCGCTAGTAGGTAATAGAAAATCAAGACAACCAAGTAGACTGACTGATAGTCGGAAATAACCATGTCTCAATGTCAAGCTATGGCCAAAGTTGTAGCAACATACATAACGTTTATTCTAATAAAAAATTAAGGATGATATATCATACTGCGGCCAAAGTTGCAGCATACATAATATTTATCCAAATCAGAAATTAAGTATACACTAACAAACATGCATACACTAATGGCAATCAGCACTTGTGGCCATATTTATTGCAAAAAGTGTGCAGAGAAATTTGTTAAATTAGATGGGGTTTGTTTTGTCTGCAATAGAAGATGCAAAGAAAAGCATTTGATCACCCTGGAAAAAGGAGGTACTGGATTTTCTGGTCACGGGGACCAGTTGGAGGCAACCGATTTTAAACATGTTGGAAGTGGTTCTGGCATGGGACTTATGAGGCCAACAGTTAAAACATAAACATCAAACTCATGTTGAACTATTATGTACAAATATGATTAAGCAGTCCTGGAATTTTAGTTTGTTGGATTTCATAAATTTGACCAAATGAAGCTTGATTTGCTTTTGTGTTCTAATTTTGAGGCTCTTATGCATCTGGAGTTTTAGGATGACTGTGCATCTCTTTTCAGGCATGTCATCGAAAAATCATGCAGGCATTTACTTTTTGCTCCATATCATCCTAAGCTTTCTTTAAGAGGGTTTGGAGGATTTAATTCTGTTTTCTTCTGATATATATATTAGTCAGCCTTGTTCAGTTAGCATGGTTCTAGGAATATGATAAGCATGGTATTAGTATATATGTGGCATTTGTATGAGAATATGGTTGCCTCTGTGTCTGAATCTGTTGGATAGTATGTATGCTGTAATAATATCCTGGGTGCAGTTCATGGAATCAAATATTCTTGACTACGGAACGAAATACGCTAAAACATCAGTTTTCAAGAGATCAGTCCTAGTGTTGTATGTATAATTTAATTGTGATACAAAATATCCGATTTCTGATGCCATTGATCTTTGATTGGGCTTAATATGTAGTTTTCTCTTTTTCAGTATCTTAGCTTTTCTGCTTGGGGATCCATGGGTGACCAGCGATGAATTTGATAAAATAATTTTTGTGCAAAATTTTGTAATGCTCACTTATTGAACTCGGGCCCAATCTCATTGATAAAAATGATTTTCCCAATACCAAGGAATTGCAAAGAACAAGTGTTAGAATTAGGGATAGGGCATACAAACTCTGATGGGTTCATGTCCCATCTGGTCATTATGATTTCCAAGTTTGGTTATTATCTTCAAATGAATAAAGGTGGCAGATTTTGGCAAATTCTTTGGAAAGATGTCAAAAGCAGGTTTGATTACAGCTGGGCATGCAACTTGCAATGCAGGAACAACACCTATCAACAATAGTTATTTTGCAACAGGAGCACTAATGGTTGTTGGGGTTCTTGACAGCGCAACCAAAGTTGCTGCTAATTTTGGTAATAGGAATAATGCAGCAAAGAAGTAGACTTGAAGTATTATGGCACTATCAAGTTAGAACTGTAATGTAGTGGTGTTGGCCTTCAGGTTTATCTGTCTTATAATTAAGTATGCATGTAATGTTGCTTACCCTCCCATAGTTGTTCTTGTATCAAATCAATTTTATGGTCTCTGTATATGTGTTTAAATGTCTGATATTTCTGCAGCCATTCACATTGAGATACACTATATATCTGTGGGCTTCAACCCCGAAATGCATGCTAGACAGTTGTTGACACCAACTAACATCAAGAAATTGGAGACGCTTCAGACTGCTCAAGCGGTTGGGCAGCTTTTTGATGTTTGTTTTGGATAAATTTAGGAACTTCAAATGTTTTAAGTTCCCAATAGATGTGGGCAATGACTGGATGGAAGTATGACTTAGATCTAACACAGTCATCTAAAACAAATAAACAATGTCTTGGTTCTAGATTTTTATTCATTCCTTCAAAATATTTGTTAATTCTGCCCTGAATTCCCTTTACACCCCCTTCTTTTTCCTCAAACGCTTTTATCTGTCTGAACGTCGACAGCAGCAACACTTCAATGACAAATTTGGGTGATACTATAAGCCACACAAATTGGTCGAAACTGTCTCGGGCATTTTGGTTGTTGAATACCTCTTTCACCAGAAGGGTTTTGCCCTGTCCTCCCATACCCACAATAGTAATCACTTTGAATCTGTTTTCCAATATCCACCGACTGACCTTTTCAGTGTCTTCCTTTAATCCCACCGCTTGAAATACTAAACTTATTCCAAAATGTTTTTGTTACTTTATAGATAAGGCGTAGATTTCTTGGCTCTATGAAAATACATGTTAATCTGTTACTTGTGCTCTTTGACTGAAAAATACATGGTGACAGAAAAATGCATATTATGCTAATTGAGGAATGCTTTTCACTTGTCGAACTTATAGTATTGAATTTAACACACTAACACTTTACAACAATGAACTAACAATATTCATGATGAAAATAGAAATATGGAAGATTTATCTGCATAATGAAAAATACAATATGGGAGATTCCAATCACGTTCCAAGGCATTTTTTAAAATGTGGATGTGACAAAAGGTTGTTGTGGAAGGTGTTGTTTGTATATGGGAAATTT
>APFE030590754.1:1720-20548 GCA_000404065.3 Pinus taeda
AAGTGCCACAACCAATTCTCATCTTTCACTTGCTCCTAAAAGACTTCTTGTGTTACAGCTGCAATAGTTCTTCCTTCATTCAAATCTGCCCTGAGTTTGAGAGGAAACATTCTATTGCTGGTCATCTGCACTTGTGCAATGATCTTCTTACTTGGAGGTATATCTGTGATTGTACACATATCATCTTTGAAGAACACATTGTAACCTTTGTCAATGAGCTTCCCAATGCTCAAAAGATTACATTTCAGCCCAGGTACATAGTATACCTCTGGCACAGTCATTTGTTCTCCATTTCTTGCTCGGATACTGACTCTGCCCTTACCCTTGACAACTATCTTACTATCAGTTCCTGTTGTTACTTCAGATTTCACATCTTCATCCAGATTGGCAAACATTGCAATATTTCCAGTCATGTGATTACTACAACCTGAGTCTAAAAACCAAACATCTTCTTGTTTGTCTTGTGCAATGTTACATGTTAGCAGCACATTCTTTGAATTCTTATTTTCTTCATTTGCAAAATTAACATTCTGCCTACTATTCATGTCATTTTGTTTCTTCCTACATTCATTGGCATAGTGCCCATATTTCTTACAATAATGACATTGGACTTGGGATTTGTCATACCTCTGTCCATGAGCTTGCTGTTTGCTTGAACCTTCATCTTGGTTCTAATTGCAGCTCCTTCCGCTTGTGCTTGCAGGATAATATCTACCTCTGTTTTGGCTTCTTCCACGACCTCTGTTATTTGCTCTGCCTCGGCTTCTTCTTTGGCTGAAAGACATCTGAGTCTTGAATGTTTGCTCAAAAGAGGAATCTGTTCCTCTACTCAGTCTGTGTTCATGAGACATAAGAGAAGCACTTAGTTCATCTATCGTGAACTGTGAGAGATCTTTTGTTTCTTCTATTTCTACTACAACAGCTTCAACCTTGAGGGTAAACATCTCAAGATATTCTCTACAATCCTTCTTTCTTCAAGAATTTCACCATGAGATCTTATCTGGGTTATTAAGCCAATAACCTGAGTGAAGAATGAATCTATTGTATTAGATTCCTTCATGCTGAGTGTTTCAAAGTCTCTCCTCAACATCTGCAACTTTGCAGTCTTCACTTTCTCCATGCCTTGATAGGCAGTCTTGAGAGTATCCCATGCTTCTTTGGACTTTGTTGCTGCTGCAATCCGTGGAAAGATACTTTCATGTACTGATTGGAAGAGTAAGAAGAGGGCTTTGGCATCCTTCTTCTTGTCACTCTTCAGCTGGTCTCTTTCTGCTGCTGTCAAAGCAGCCAGTGCTGTTGCATCTGCAGGTTCAGCATAGCCAGTTTCAACCAGCTCCCATATTCCTTGAGAAGCAAACAATGCTTTCATTTTTATGGACCAATCACTGTGATTTTTCCCATTGAACTGTGGCAGTTGGGAATTTGTCAAACCTGTTCCAGCATCTGCCATCTTAAAAGAAAAGATGCTAACTGTAAAATTAAAAAACAGGCAAAAACTTTCTCTGCTGGGAAATCTGCTCTCTGAACTTCTTACAGCTCCTACAGTGAAAAACAAACTCTGTTTTTGACTCACTGAGTGCCTAGACTAGCTCTGATACCATGTTGGAATGTTATGGTGATTTCAAACACAAAATATCAGAGAACAACGCTCTGATACAATGGTGGAATTTTCTGCTAAATTCCTTAACAAATAGACAACACAAAAATGCTCTGTTTCTGCTCAAAAAACTGATAATTTGGTTCTCTGGACTTAGTGTTGCAACAACAGGAAATAACACTCTGTTTCTGTTAACACAGAAAAAATAGAAAACTGCTTGTTGGAAACGGTGTTGCAGCAACATAGTTTGGTGTTGCAGCAACGCTGATCGTGGTGTTGCAGCAACGCAATTTTTGACGTCAAGCCACTCGGTGTAACGGCAACACGTTTTTGACGCTAAGTCACTTTAAGAAAATTGACGCTTGGTGTAACAGCAACTAAATCAAGTTGGCGTCAAATCACTAATAGACTTACAGTGAGACAATTGACACTTGGTGTAACAGCAACAGAAAATCAGCAAGACAGTAAACTTGTATTTATGAACAGTAAACAAAACTGATACAGTGAACTTAGCTGTTACAAGAGGAACGCTTTAGTTCCAGAAATCGATTTTCTATCTCAGAAAATTGCAGGTTTAGCACTGCTGTGCACTTACAGAAGAGACACAATCTTGTTCTTCTTCTCTCAGAAACGAAACTGCTGTTCTAAATCTCTTACACTCACACAGAAAACAAAACTGCTGTTCTTTTCTGCTTACGCTGCCTCTCTTGCACTTGAAAAAACAGAACTATTGTGCGTTACATTTATAGGAGAATAAAAATCTGATTAAACAATAAACTAAGTAAAATATCTGCTGATATTTATCTTTGTATTTATTGCAGAAGGCGGTGATGCCTTTTCAGAAAAAATAAGACGGCTGTCTGCAGGGGATTTAATTTCTGAATTTAATGCTCAAAAATATCAGAAGACTTTGCGGCACCGAACAATCTAAAATAACTGCTGTAGATCAAATTTTTGTTCAGCATTTATGTGATGCAGTTGGAATTAATTTCCAACACCTTTTTGGCTTTTATGTATTTCTTAAATGCTATTTTCCTATGTTTCAATTGAAAAAACCGAGTATCTCATTTTAAAATACTGCCATCTAGACTATATTATATATATATATATATATATATATATATAATATATATGAACTATTTTTCTCATAAAATGCTGTCATCATTACTTAACTTAGCACTCAAGAACTTTTAAATAATGTAACACATTCTTTTTCCTCGAGACTCAAAAACATGAGATATTACGCTGGTGTGCATTGTCGTCCATCTAATCCTTATCTTTGGTGATTAGATTAATGTGTTTTGGAGTTCCATTGTCCACAGGTTACCCAGAGGCTCCTTCATTTCAATGTTGGAAAGCAAGGCAGCGAGTACGATATGCCAAATTGAAAACGGCTGAATCTCTATGGTGAAGGATTACAGAAAATTCAAAAGCATATTATTGCAGAGGGAAACGACCTATTGTTTTGCCCCACGCATATATATAGAGAGAGGGGGAAATAACTTTATTTATTAGTTGATTTCAATGGACTAGATTGTTACGCATAATTTTAGGAGAAATAGAGTTATTATTTTTTATTTTTTAACACTGGATGATATTGAAGAGTATTGTAAAAATATTTTTCAAATGTTTGTAAGCTAATTAATAGATGAAATTATTTTCTTCAAGGTATTTTTCTGGTTAATGTTATGTTGGTAGAGATTTTTAAAAACTTGAATTTGAGTTGTTTAATCTGTAAAATTGGAGTAGTTTGGGAGTTTTTCACAGTGCTGAATCCATCTATATATTCAAAATTTATTTTGAACAATAAAAAATAATACGTGTGAAAAAAGCCATTTGATTATAAATTAGACTACTTCTATAGATTTTTTTTTTTTTTTGAATTCTGTTTTTTTCATCTAATTAAAAAATAAATAATAAATACCAAAGAAAAGTTTATATATATATATCTATATATATATATGAATGATCAATGAGATTTATATGAGCATTTGCCTCAAAAAGTGCAAAAAGATGCCCATAAGATTTTTAAATTGAATACGTTGTACTTTGGTTTCCATATAATTTAAGCTTTTTGTAATGTATATTTGTAATATTTTTAAAATTATATATTTGAGAATTTTTGTTTTGGCTAATGCCAATAGGTATAGAGTTAAATCCATTATATAATAACATATGTCTTTACTTGTTGTTTATGAGTTTGAAAGTGTTAATTTTTACTAAGAATGGACTAAACAAATTGATTGAAGAGTAAACCATCTATTATCCAACAACTACTTACGGACCAATGTTAATTTTATCCATCCCAAAGTGTAGGGCACTTAAGAATCAAGAATTAGGGCAATGGAGTGGAAATCTAGGTCAAGATCACCTATAGAAAGAAAAATGGAAGGAACCTTGGTTTCAATGGGGGCAATATAATGACACTCATAGCTACAAAAGTGGGTTTAATCTTGCCTTTGATCATTGTGAAAAATACAAGAAAATTACTAGAGTTGGTTTGAATGTTTTTCTTCATTTTATCTTGATATTGAGAGAGATGTGTTTGTGTGGGGGTACTTCAATAACTAAATATACATAAGGAAATTATGTTGGTTGCCAAATCATGAAATTAAATAATGTTTTCCTTCATTTTCTTTGGATTTTGGAGTGTGATGTAGTTGTGTGATGGTCTTTTAGTAACCAAAGTTTCAGGAAGAATTATCGATCATAGTCAAAGTCAGATTTCCTCAATGTATGCTATGATCTATTGAAGATTAGTGCAGAAATGAATGAACCTTCCAATTCAAGGAAAGATCATGAACGAGCTTCCCTCACAACGCTTGGTAGATCCGGACTAAAGATGGATCTATGATAGTTTAATTTCATCCTTTAAATAGGCTATATTCCACATGAATACCATGGGTTCTCATCAACCTGTAGCTCAAAAAAATCTTCCAATTCAAGGAAAGATCATGAAAGAGCTTCCTTGACAATGCTTGGTAGATTCAAAGTTAAGATGGATCTATGCTAGTTTAATTTTCTCCTCTAAATAGGCTATATTCCACATGAATACCATGGGTTCTCATCAACCTGGAGCTCAAAAACCACGACTAACTTGATCAAGTCAAGTTTCCCTTATTATTTTAGTTTAAAGTTATTTTTGTTTTAAGGTAGAGTTATTTTTGGAGTTGTCTATAATGCGACTTTTTGGAGATTCCGGTGACGGAATCCGGCGGAAGAGATGAGGTTAAATCTTGATTTTTAGCAGTTAAAATGGTTTTTTAACTGCATATTTGGATTCAGCGCCCTGGAAAACCCCTGGGAGCCATTGATTGTGCAGAAACTAGCTATCAAACTTGGATTCCAATGAATTGCTGCCGGATTTTGACCGGAAAAATCCGCCAGAAAAACTTTCAAAAAGTCGCGTTATAGACTACTGCGTTATTTTTAATTTTTCTTTTTTTTTATTTTTGGCCAAGTAAAAATGTTTAAGGTGGAATTATTTTTATTTTTATAATAAATATAATTATTAATTGTATTATTATTTTATTTTCATTTCTATTTTATTTGACAAAGTCAAATGTTTGCATAACATAACATGACAAGACAACACCTCTTCCATATTGGTGTAGAGCACCTCACTATGCAATAATCAATTCCAACTATATCCTTTAAATAGAGACTTTATAAACAACTTATTATTGAATAAAGGAAAATATTGTATAAAATATTTAATAAATGACTATTGAATATTTATTTTTACATGTTTGAAATGAAAAATTGAGTTAAAGTGAAATTATTTTTACAATTTTAAAAAATAATTAGAAATTTTTGAATGATTATATACTTTTTAAACAGAAACTATACAAACTTTTAATACAAAATTTCTCATAAATACCTAATAAATGTGATCAATTCATTCAAAACCCAAATATAGTAAGTGTGTTATTCAAGTTTTACTTTATGGTGGGGATAGTGATCATGTAAATCCATTACATAGTAACTTATGTCTTGACTTGTTGTTTATGAGTTTGAATGAGTTAACTTTCCTAAGAATGGACCAAACAAATTGATTGAAGAATAAAACATCTATTCTCCAACAACTACTTATGGACAAATTATAATGTTGTAGATTTTTCTGTAGATTCAACATCTCATGCGATATACAAAAACACAAGACAAGAATCACTTTACTCTTCTCAGCGGAAACAAAAAATTATTGATGAAAACAATAATCAGAAAGAGGAAGAATATCAATTGCACATAACATAATATTTCTTTGGGGAAAGAATCTGCTCCAAACCCAAACTATCTATATTGCATTTACAAGAAGATCTGAGAAGAAAATAAAATGTTTGTTCACACTAGAACAATTCCTGCACAAGTATGGTCTAACTCTCCGCCTCATAAGAAAGTCTGGGATGAATACAATACGCTTTGCTCAACCTTGAGCTCAACCTACACAAGTATTTCATGCACCATCCGCACAACTCGAAAAATTATACAACTGATAGTACACCATCCCTGAACTCTAATCTCAACTGAATCTTCATCTAAACTGACATTCATGAATTATTTGTGAGTGAATCTTCAGTTAACTAGTGTGGTACTAGTTGATGCACTGGTGCACTAATCCACTAGTAGACCTCTATTAGTTCCTCCAATAGTTAGAACTAATTTAAATGACTATAACTTAGTTAGACTGAGTTATCTAATTACAAATCCAAAGAACTCAACCCGATCCCCTAAAATTTAGGGATCACTCTACATGACTCTAGATAGACTTCCAATTCAAATTTCCTAAGTCAATTATGTCAATTGAACGTAATTAACTACTACAAGTTTCTATGACAATAAAATTTCTATTTACTTCACAATTTAATTCAAGGACAAAATAAATTAGAAATTATAGATGTGATTTTTAACATTTCTTGTTTTTATTTTCAACGCTCCCTCTCAACAAGAAAAGAATTCAACTCTATCCTGATCTAGTATCTTTGGAATGTTTTGCATGCGACACTTATCTCTATTATTGTTGTTGCTGCAACTTATGAAACTGAAAAAGAATCCAAACTGAATCAGTATGATGCATCTATCACTAGAGTCTTTGACTGCTACTAGCCCTTGTACTGTCCACTGGAAACTCTGCGCTTCAGCTGCCTCTGCAATGCTACCAACTCTGCTCTGCACTCCCTAATATCTGACTGTTGCTAATCTCTGCCTCTATCGCTCTGACACCTGACCGTCTTGCTACTATGTACTGTGGGATCTCGTGGCAAGGTAATGATCCATGAGACAACATGTCTCAATGGACCCTGCCCAAATTTCTGCACTCTTGGGACTATTACTTCACATCGCCCCACCTCTCACCTAGAGGTGTAGCTGCATGTGATCCATCTGCCCACTTATCTTGAAATTTCCCCCTCCTAGAGGTCTTTACTTGAGTAGATGCCTCCACTCGGTCTCCTCTTTGTTTATCCAATTGTGGCTGCTCCACAACTTTCTAGGGTTGCCTCTTCTCGGCTTTAGTGGATCTCTCCACTTAGTCTTCTTTCTGCTTCTTTAATTGTGGCTACTGCACAATTTTATGAGACTGTTTCTTGGGTTTCATGTTGAGAGGTAATTCATGCTCCCTCTCAACAACCAAGTCTTTAACCTTTACCTTGCTGCTTAAGGATTTGAATGCATCTTCGACCTTGAGAGCATACAAGTTCTTGACTCGCACATCGATTTGTTTCACTTGTCCCATGGCGATGTGTCTAAGGAAAACCATTCCCTTACTAAATATCACATCATAACCACGGCCATCCAATACCATGACAGAAACAAGATTCTTCTTTAGCCCTAAAACATACATCACATCTATGATTCTGAGAGGGGAGACAGACTCCCTCTGAAAGGTAACTGTATCGATCCTGGTACCGCTATACCTCTCGTCATCTCCAAACTCTATGTTCTCCTTAAGGTATTTCTCCTCAAATTCACTAAAGAGATCTCTATTCCTCGTCACATGGAACAAGCCACTACTATCAACATACCACACGCTTCCCATTACAGTGTTGGCCATGCATGCAATGATAGTGTAATAAAGTTTGAATTGTGAAGCTAGAGCTTCACCTGCTGCAGCTACTATAGGCTCCTTCTTGCTTGCTTTCTTCTATAGGAAATTAGTGGCATAGTGCCCGTGCTTGTGACAGTAAAAAACTTTACTTCCGAAAAGTACTTCTTGTTGCCCTACTCACCTTGGGATTTCTTTCCCTTGGCTTTCTTTCATTTTCTCATTAATGCAAAGTCCTTCCACTTCTCTGTAAGAAGTCCCATCTCTAGTGTTCTGTCGAAACTCTTCTTGTACCAAATCTTATCATAGGTGTTCCCAATCTGGTAGCTTCTCCCTCCCATTGACAAAGTCCTAATAACTATGCTAACTCTTGGGAATTCCTAGAAGAGCTAGGATCACCATGTCTTCTTCAGCAATAGTAATCCTGACACTTCCAAGCTCATCCCTGTGAAAAATCCAAAATAGAAATCCTACTGCGGTGATTAATATTATTTCGTCTACTTATTAACTCATAAATAAGTTATATATTGTATTCTTATGGAAAATACCAAAGTATATTCTACTACAATCTTCACAATTAAAAAATTGCAAAAAGTGAATACAATCATAATGACACAATTGTTTTTGGACAATTATCCCTGTCAAAACCCAATGCGGGAAAACTGGTGCAGCAGATGAGGGTTTTATTATTCTTTAGCAAAAATATTCATGTAAAAATTACACCTAGTAGTATAGAACAAGGCTTTCTAAGAAAAATACACAAACGTTCCTCAATAAGTATCTAACTTGAGAGATAATTTCCTCCACCCTCTACATCTCTCTGGCTTCTTCAACATCACTTTCTCTAGCCCTTGGACTAGCCTATGTAATGCCTACATCACCCAAGCTATCATTGTTTATCCCAGTGTCAATCTACTGCCCTTAGACTAGCCTGTGTAATGCCTACATCACCCAAGCTATCATTGCTTATCCCAGTGTCAATCTACTCAGCGTTGTCCCTTCTACTGCTCTGTGTCTTCGTCCTTGTCTCTTTGGATGATGTTGGACCCTCTCTTTCTCTCCTACACTTGTAACTCTCCCTTTGAATCAATTTTCTCTTGCCAAAATTTGACTAGTTGAGAAAATCGATTTTACTCATGCAATTGAGTATCTGGCTGGTGTGTTTTCCAAATGACCCTCAAACCCATTCTTATATCTTCCTGTTGGATAACCAACAACCCATATTAACTCATACTCAAAGGCTCAGATCGATTTTGACTTGATCACTATCTTTATCTAGAAGATTCACCCATGATTCGATTAATACCCATTAATATTTTAATTTCCTAAGTTTAGACAAAGGAAACCCATTAAAAATATTAATTATTTTAATATAATTGTCTTTGGCTGGAATTTCCGAAAATGGTTTCTGGGTTCTTTTGAATGAATGTGCCCAAGACTCCTTGCAAAATTTGAGGCTTAGATCACATCTGATGCTACACATAGTCAACACTCCCTCTTAGCGAGGAATGTGCTCTAACAATACACTGTTACTGCATAGTGCTCTGACTCTGAGGCATCATCCTTTGCGCTACTGATATCTAACATGATTTCCACCACTACTGCGCTACTGTTGCAACTGTACTATTTCCTTTGACACTGCCACTACCAATGCCACATTTGTACTACATCTCCCTCTAAATTTCTACATCTGTGTTATTGTTGACACTGCCATTGCCACTGCCAACTGGCCCCCCACTACAAACTGTTGCTGCTACTGAAACAAATTTTCAACCATACCCAACTGCTTAGTGAACTGAGTGAACTTATCTCTTCCAAGAGCGTTTGTGAGTATATCATCCACTTGCTCTCCTGTGGGAACATATTGTAGCTATACTACCCCATGTTGAACACACTCTCTGATAAAGTGACAACGAATATCTATATGTTTCTACTGATCATGAAATACTAGATTCTGAGGGAGTTTAATGCAACTCTGATTATCGCATTAAACCTTGGTCGCTTCCATCCTTTTTTTGAATAGACTCAAAAGAAATTTTCTGAGCGATATGGATTCGCACGTAGTTGTGATGGATGCCATATATTCTACTTCTGTTGAACTCAGTGCTATTGATTTCTGCTTCCTGGTGCACCAAGATATTATCCCTGATCCAACATTGAAGCAGTACTTTGAGGTACTTTTTCAGTCTATTGAATTACCTGCCCAATCTGCATCGGTGAATCCATTCAAATTGATGTCCTCCCCTCTAGAGTACTTCAACCCATATCCAACTGTTCCACGTACATACCTAAGTATGTGTCGCACTACTACCCAATGCACCCTTTTTGGTTCCACCATGAACTGACTAAGAGTGTTCACAGCAAAACAAATGTCTAGCCTAGTGTTGACCAGATATATAAGAGACCCAATGAGCTCCTGTATAAGTTGGGATCTACTTCTTTGCCCTATGATGTATATATTTTCTTCCAGTTGGTGATCATAGGAGTAGCCATGGGTCAAAAATCCTACATTCTAAATCTCTTCAAAAATTTTGTAGCATACCTTCCTTGTCCAAGGAAGATCTCCCAATTCTTCTACCAAACATCCAACCCTAGAAACTAATGCAGTAATCCCAAGTCCTTCATGTCAAATTCATCTTCAAGATTCTTCTTGTAGTCCTGGATGAACCTGTTAGAGCCTAAATTTACCTCAGGCTGACAGGAGGTAACTTCCAGGGTAACCACAAACCAAGATTAACCTGGTATCTAGCCCTAAAAGGTTGGGAGAGGGCTCACTCCTTATGCATCTCAGCCAAAATGACTGGATCATGAACAAGATTTTATGCTAGGTATAGTAGCTCAAGGGTTTTGATTGATTTTGTTGTTTTTTACTGGGTCAGATGGAGCTATGCAATTTGGGTCTGGGAAATTAGGTTAGAATACATGGTGTTCTATGGGGCAAGGTAGGTATAGGATTTTGCACTTGAAATTGAGTGAGGTGAGATGTCTAAGGCTGGTGATGAGTTGAGGAGGGAATGTAACTGTCATGTATCCTTCTCAAATAGTAGGAAACATAGAATACTGAATGGTTTCCCAAGATAGAGCACTGCAAACAATGAATTATACCTATCTATCTTGATATCATTCAGTCAGAAGCAGTGAAATAGATGATGGCACACAGAAAACATGTAAATAACTGATAACAAAAGAAGAAACTATGCAAAAGCACCATACCATAGGTATCCCATAAAAATAGCTGCAACTCTTATTAATTTCCTTGCCAAACTGCTTACAATGATGTACAATATTGTTCAGAGCATCCAAGTGAATCCAACCCTTGCAGATGAGAAAGAAAATACATAATATAGGCAACAAAACCACTCATCCTAACCATCAGGGGTTGAATCCTTGAGAATAGGGGTGGTTTCAACCATTTCCAAACAAGGACCAGGAAGATAGGTAGTCAAACAACTTGACTCTATAAGTAGGGAAACTATTTCATTTGCTCCAAAACCACCTCTAACTAATGAATCTACCATATAAAACTATTTTACCATCACAATTACATACCATGTCATCAATTACATCAGTAAAAAAAACCATGAGAAGAGAGAAATCAGATTCCAGTCAAAACAGGCGAAATTTTGATTTTCTGAGCAAAATGGTCAAAAGCGCAGTGCTAATTTCAGCACACTTTTGGAGGCCTTCCCCTTAGCCAAATTGAGCCCATGATATCTCATTGGAAAGGTCTTCATGTCTAGCTTCTAGAACACCTAGAATTTTTTTAATTTGGAGGTCATTTGCCCCCAAGTCTACTTCTGTGTGTCCAAAACGAGGCAGAAAGGTCATTTTTTGGTAGTCTTTGGACCTTTTGGTGACCCGATATGCTCCAAAACCTCTGAAAATTTCTAGGGTACATGTCCTCATCCTCTTGAATCCAAATATGCAAACCTTTTCTCCATCTGATGCTCCAGGCAAAAGCGCAGTGCTGGTGGCGCTACGCTTCTGGACAAAATTCCTGTGTTAAAAATTACAAAATTTCAAAAATACAAAAAATTTCCAAAATTTGCCCAAATTTGGCATGGGACACCACCATCAGTTGATTTGATGGGCTAGGGAGGCTTCAACCAACATTATAAATTTATCTTGCTTCCTTTTTCCTTCTAAATCTCTCCTTAGCCTTGCCTTCAATTTTCTAATCCTCATGTTACAGATTTTGCTGCGGGTCATGTAATGGTAGGCCATGTGGCGGAGCATTTTCTTATCTCGGTTGGCCTTCTCAATTAGTCTTTCAAGATGTATGTTGAACCTCTCAAGCCATGTTTCCTTATCATTTTCAATCTCTTTATCAATAGGAGTAAACTTAACATGAGCCTCTTTAGCCATTTGCCTATCTGCTTTGATCATTTGCAACTCCATGAGGACTTGCTTGTCACTCAATTGTTTGTTCTCTTGCTCTAAATATCTGATGATGAACTTGGCCCTCTCTAAGTTGTCCGCCAATGATTGTATTTGAGCTTCTCTTTCTTGAATGATGAGGTATTTGATGGTTTTTTCATCCTGAGCCTCCAAATCAATGATGCCAATTCCATGATGAGTAAAGTGCTGATGTGGCTCCTCATGCTCAATCAGATCAAAATCTCTTTCCTCCTCATCACCAAGATCTTCCTCTTGCACCTTTTCCTTGCCTTTGCTCAATTGCTCAACCTATACTTTTTTTGTCGATGAAGAAGGCAGAGCCCCTTCCACACCTTGTGGAGATAACATTTGCTTGTGTATTGATGACGAAGGCAAGGTCCCTTCCACACCTTGTGGAGAAAACACTTACTTGGCAGCTGCAAAAAGCCTCCTTGTGCCTCTCTGATATGTTAAATACACTGGCACCTCAGCAATTTTCGTTTTCTTGACCTCTTCCCTTGGTTCTTCATGGCTATAAAGCCCACCTTCTTCTTGATGCACTGGTGAAGGAATATTTGGACCTTTGAACATCTCATAAGCAATGAAAGTCTCCCATGGAATGTTAAGAAGGCTAAGCTAGTGTAGAACAATGATTTTAATCAAAGAGTAATGATAAATGTTGTTCAACAGCTAGGGGTATGATTTCCTCTGTACAATATGTGTCATTTTCTCAATGTTTCTTAACATGAAATAAGGGAGATTCAACATCTTTACTCTAGTGAAATGCATGAGGAGTCTAATATGATAGGCATATAACCAAGAGAACCTACCTTCACAAGTGAAGTACTTGATAATAATCTTCATCAAAGGAACATACCTGTTTTTCAAAAACTTAAAGGGGAATAACCTCTTCACTTGATTTCTATATTTAGCCTTGATATAGGGCTCATAGTAACTCTCATCCAGATCTTGACTTTTGTACCATTTCTCACAAACATTAGGGATTCTAGTGGCCTCTGAAATGACAGCTGATAATATTGTGAAGGTTACTCTGGCAAGTTTCACCTCATTTTTAAGCAAATGAGTCACAAAAAGTCTGGCCAACTCGTGGTGAAACTGAACTCTCTCCACCATTTCACAAAATTCAAAACATGGTTGATGCCTGAAACAAGAAATTGCAAGTGGGCAGGCCTGTAATTCCCTCAAGCTAGTGGGCTCCTCATTGATGATTTTTCCTCCTTTATGGGCTTCCTCTGTTGTCTATGTCTCTCCATGGAGCTGTCACTAAGTGTCTCTTCTTCATACTCATAATCAATGTCTCTTTCCATTTTTTTCTTTTGGCGTTGAATAATATGGTTATATATGGATAGTTGTGGATAATTGATGTGAAGGAATGGAATGGGTAGAGTGTATGGATGAGGGGGTTTGGGAAAATGTGTGTGTGAATAGGGTTTAGGGAGAATGTATGTGGGAGTGGGGTTTAGGCAGAGTGTGAGTGGAGTTAAGGGAAAAATAAAAAGTGGATAGAGTAAGAAAACAATAATAGAGTGAGAATTTCAATTCATGAGATAGTTTGTACGAAAACTAGGTTTTTGCTTTTGGGGGTTAAAAATCACAAAATCTTGATGTAAAATCCCTAAAACACAAGATATTTTGATGTACTTACTTGAAAAATAGGTAAACTTGGCAATTTGAGGTGAAATTGGCGTTTTGAGGTGATTTGGGGCTCTATGGGGCAAAGCACAGCGCCAACTACAGAAGCGCAGAGCCAACATGAAAGCACAACACCCTTGTATTTTTACATTGTGAAAACTTGCTAGAAGCGCAACACCTGGTTGAAAGTGCAGCGCCACCTCTCAGAAGCGCAGCGCCACTCCAACACTCCAAAAATGTAGCGCTTTGCTCTGTTTTCTCAATAACACTTGAAAATCGACCTTTGCTCTCTTCTTGGCTCTTTAATCTTCAATAATGGCACAATGGGATGAAAAATAGGAAGATGGGTTTATATAGTTTCACCTTTTGATTTTTTGTTTGTGAAAACCCACTTTTATAATGTCTATTTGTCTTTTACAATGCTCTATTTTTCATGCTTGTTTTCTTTTGCTTGGCAAGTGAACTGATGCTCAAAATCACTTGATTTTTGCAGTGGTGGATGCTTGGCAACATCACAATCTTAGGAGGAGCTTGGGAACAAATATTACATATAGAAAAGATAAAATTACATCATGAAGAAAGATAAAAAAATAATAATACTCCATTTTCACCTCAAAACAAGTTTTGAGGCGAGAACTACATGCGGCTCTCAACTGATAAATTATGATTTTAACAATGATTATTAGTCTCCTCATATACTTGCTGACCATTATTGGCATGGAATAACTGATTTTGACCATGATAAAACCCTAAAACCTAAAGACACCAAACCATAAGACCTAATAAGATAGAATGCAGAATAAATCATGAACCATGACTGAAATATGAAAGAGGATCAGCAAGTACAAATTATGAGGAGAAAAACTAGATGTAAACCCTACCATCAGTGAATCCATGACCTAATGGAATGAATCATCAGTATGGGACTCCTACTGTGAAATTCAAAAGAGCGAATTTGTATCACTAATGGCAGTGTGAAGACACTGACACTAACATTGGCTCCAATGGGGATGGTAGCTCCTTGGAGGTGCCAAGAACAACGTAGACCTAGTAGCCTTATCCATTGGGCAATGGAGTCAACTTCTTCAACAAATGAAAACTGACACTATGGGAAGTGACTCAAGACTCAAATTGTGACTAAAAACTATTTAAAAAAATGGGCAAACCATACACATATCATTGCAAACTTTATAGACTTTAATTTGGGCCCCAAGCTGGAATGACTGTGTACCTTGAAATCTTGCAATGAAAGGGAAAACGGTATATACAATGACCATATCATGATTTCAAAAATCACCTTAGAAATGGTAGTGCTTTAGGAGGCTTACCATTTACTGGCTCTCCTGGACAATCTTGACCATCCATCTCCTTGAGCAAAAATGAATTTTGTCCTTTGTACATTGCAATCTTATAAGGTCCTTTCCATAAGTTTTCAAACTTCACGTGCTTTCCTTTGCCCTCATTCTGAGCATCCCACTGCAACACTACATGCTCTAGCTGGAATTTATTTGCTTTGGTCTTCTGAACATAGATTTTCTTGATATTTACCTGCAATTTGAAAGTGTTTTGGAAAACTTCATCCCTTGTTTGCTGCAAATGAATCATCTGATTGATTCTTCACTGAAAGTCATCCTCTTCATTGCCAACCTCTTGTAACAGTTTCATAACTAGTACTGTAAGAGATGTTAGAAAAACTGTGTCAATGCCATAAACTAATTCAAACAGAGACATACCTATGGATTTCTTCTGGCTCACCCCGTCGAACCATAAGGCATTAACCAAATTCCTGTGCCAACCTTTCTTATTTGTTTCCAACATCTCCTTGATGATGTTCACTAATGACTTATTGGATGATTCAGCCAGACAATTTCCCTACAGGTAATATGTTGTAGAATGACCCAAAGTAATATTATACTTGCTACAAAAATCGATCATCTTCTTTGATTTGAATGCGGCTGCATTATCTGTGACTATTTTACTAGGACAATCAAAATGAGATAAAATGTTTGACTCTGGAAATTGGATGATTACCGTATCTGTGGCTTGTCTGGTCGGAATTGCTTCAATCCACTTGGTAAAATAGTCAGTTGCTGTTAGGATCCACTTGTGCTACGTCGACGATGTTGGATGAATTTCCTCGATGAAATCGAGCCCCCATTGCTAAAATGGTGTGTTGACTTCAACAGGTTTCAGAGGAAGATGCAATAGTTTTCTTTTCCCTTGAAAGACTTGACATTCATGACAGCTCATGAATGTTTTATAAACATATGAAAATAATGATGGCTAGTAATAACCTGCTCTCAACACCTTGTTTTTTGTTGTTTTCCAGAACAAGTGACCACCACAGTCACCTTTATGAAACTCATACATCACCTATTGAGCCTCATATTCTACAAGAATATTAAGTAGCACACCTCCTGGATCTTTCCAATAAAGAGCATTATTTAGAATGCAGAATTTAACAACTTTGAGTTGAAGAGATCTACCTTTGTTCTTTGTCATCCCCGAAGGTGGTGAAAGGTGCTGAAGTACATACATGATGTCTGAATACCATGGTGATTGAAGAAACATTTCAGACACTTGAATCAGAGAGCCTTCTTCTTTATCTTCTGACATAGCTGAGATGAGATTTATATCTAAAGCATGCAGATTTGATTCCGCCATTAACCTTGCCAATCCTTGTCCTTTGATCAGCTTTGTAGGCTTAATCTCCAGATCGTATTCCAACATTGTTGCAATCCATTTTCCTCGCATTCCTTCTGGATCAGTTTGTATTAGCACATCCTTGACTGCTGCATTAGGAATGTATGCTATGAACAATGTAAACTTTGAAACGGGAATTATAAACTCAAAACGGGAACTCTGGCCAAAAAACCCCCAAAAAACATAAAAAACAATGTTAAAAACGAAAAGTGTGTATACTGGAACGATGATTTTTGTTTTTTAGGGTCAATTTTGAACATGTTTTAAAAATGGTAGTGAAAATGAAATTTTCGTGCAAAATACAGCTTGAAAACGAAAAATTGATGATATTAGAACGATGATTTTTTTTTTAGGGTCAATCTTCAAAATTTAAAAAAAATGCTAGTAAAACCAAATTTTTTATGTGCTAAACAAAATTGTTTATGAGGAAAAAAACACATTAATGTTTTTGGTAGAATATCATTTTTCTTTCCTAAGTATAAATTCAACATGTTCTCAACCATACCATGCTAGATACAAAAGAATTGAAATTTTTTCAACTATAAAATTTAAAAAAACCATGAAATTATGAACAAATTACATCACTAAATGAATTCAACAGTCATTATTTGTATATTGAATTAAACATTACATTATATCTCTAATTTAATATTGCATTGTAGATATTTTAAACAATAAAAATTATCATAATTAAGACATATAATAAAAAAACATAAAAATGCCTCATAACTTCTCATTTAACACCATATGGAAATCATAAATTTTATTTCAAGATACGATGCATACATTGGTTATATAAACTGTCTTAAACAATTATTCAAAATCACTCATATTTTCTTGCACACCATCAGAATTCACATCTTCAGATGAGTGACTGGATGCTGACGAAGATGTTCCATATTCTTCTCTTTCATCAACTAGTGCCCCATCTGAGTCCACATGCATGCCCTTCATTTCAGGTTTCAAAATTCTGCTAGATCTACGACTAGTTTCAGTAGACTCCCATCTCAACACTGTTCCTTCTAGTAACAACCTTTTCAGAATCTCTATCGTCTTGAAGCGAAGAGTTCCTCTCTTTGTTAAATTGAAGTCATAAACAAGTATGTCAACATCCTCCAATTTTAATATGTCCGTGTGGAGGCGATTTATATTTTGTACCCTTTCTTTTCTCTTTCCGCCATTTTTTTCTCAACTACCATCTCTGGCTTCTACACACCATTGAATGGGTGTGTATTTGTGGCATACCAATGTACTTCAACACTTGTAACATCCTCATTTTCTATAAAGACCTTTATAAATTTAGCAACCCAAAATGGATAGCCATTGGGATCTCCATCTGCTAGAACTGCGATCATGCAACCCTCCTTAATATCCTATACTGAACCCTTGTAAATGTCTTCCAAGGCTTCATGTTGTGCATGAGATCTTTTAGAACCAATATACATCTCTCTTTCCTCTGCCTGTGAAGAATTAATAATACCTTGAGATTGTTGTTGTTCAACAATATTTATTTCCTCATGTTCATTCGACACATTTTGTGGCCAAATAAATGGATTTTTCAAAGGTATATCTTCATTTGTTGTTGTTGAAATGATATCACTTTGATTATTGAAAAATGACTCCCACCAAACTGAATCAACAATGTCAAAGTACTCATATGCATATCTAATACATTTTTTAATTTCTTCTAGGCAATCAGAATAATTTATATCTCTATTTTGTCTGCGTGCATTATGAACTTCAACCAACTGATTGTAATAAACAATATTTTTGATGCAAATATTGGATGATCTGGAATGAACTTCAAAAATTGCAAACCTGATGACGGTGCCCATTCTGCAGTAGTTGAATACTTCTTGCCCCATATTAGTGTTTTCCCATCAATTTTTTTGATACGAAATTGATGGTGGAAGCTAATGTCATTAAGTTGTTCAATGCATTTCCCCTCACCATATGATCCCAAAATAAACCTTCGCATGTCAACAGTTTTTTCCAACACATCAAAAGTATGCTTTGGCATGTATGATTTCCTAATACATTCAATTAGTGATGGCAAGCTCCCAACTTCCTTCCTCCTCATTGTGACTGAAAAACGACTGAACATATGATCAATATGGTCATGAGTGTGCTCAACAAGAAGGAAACCAAACTTTACCTTTTGAAAAATTCTCAATTCAACAAGCATGTTTAGATATCCAAAAATGACCTGATTTTTGTTTTCACGGCAAGTGTTGTCCAATTGTAGATACAAAACTTCAGGAAGATTACCAGACCAATGAGAAACCACATCATGAATTATGGTTATGGTCAGATTTGCATCATTATGAATATTTGGAGCTGTGAAGTACACCCTTGGCAACATTTTCCCATTGAAGACCATACAACTGACCAAGTGAAACTAAATAAAATTTTCCTCCTGTAAATTTTTGGGTGTGCGAACAAAATGTGGTAATTTTTT
>APFE030590763.1:0-94426 GCA_000404065.3 Pinus taeda
TGAAAAATCAAGCTGGTAGTCCCGGTTTTGGGATCCAGTGGGAAATCTCTGTGTATATGTGTTTTATGTGTTATGCTCTCGCATTTTTATTTTTCTTGTGATTTAGAATTCGTATGCAGGTAATTTCTGTACGGGGTTAAAATCTACAACATGCACCCCCCACTCATCAATAATGTATCCTAGATACTAAATATGGGTCATGCCAAAAGTGCATTTCTCCAAATTGGCATAGAGCATGTGTTGTCGCAGTGTTCTAAGAACCTGTCGGATGTGGTGTAGGTGCTCTTTCCAACTCTGGCTGAAGATCGAGATGTCATCCAAGTATACCACTACAAATGAGTTGGTGAATGACTACAAGATGTCATCCATCAGCCTCATTAAGGTTGCAGGAGCATTCATCAACCCGAAGGGCATAACCATCCATTCGAAAAGGCCCTCCTTGGCTTTAAAGGCATGCTTCCACACATTAGAGGGTTTGATTGGTACCTCATGATATCCAAACTTCAAGTCGATCTTGCTCAAAAAAAAATCCCCCTTGATTTAGTCTAGAAGGTCATCAGTTTGTGGGATTGTGTATGTATTCTGGACAATGATCTTGTTCAATGCCCAATAGTCAACACAGTCTCTATGTCCCATCCTTCTTCTATACCAAAATTAACGGGCTCCCACAGGGTGATGAATCAGCTGGATATGACCTTTCCACAACAGTTCCTAAATCTGCCTCTTGATTTCATCATTCTCTAGAACAGAGCGCCCATAGATGGGTCCATTAGGTAACGGTGCACCTAGAGTCTGATCGATGGAGTGCTTGACCTGAAAGTGTAGAGGCACCCTTGTAGGTGAGTTGAACATGTCCTCGTACTCCTCCACAACCTTGTCCATATGTTGTTGTCATGTGGAGTGATCCCATGTAAAGTTTGTGGCCATCGTATTCTTATTTTCCTAAGGGCATATCATGATGAAAACAAATTTCATGGTTTTGGAAATGAGCTTGCTTCATTGTTTTGTAGTAAGCAAAGAGATGGCGGTAGGCAGTATCTTGTACAATTTATTTCCCAAGGTAACAATAACAGCATGAGGCCTTGACGCATACACAACACGTCACTTCAACAAGTATGGTTGGCCTCATAATACACCAAAAACATCAAGAGGAGCAACATCACATAATACCTCATCCGTGAAGGGCTTGATGCTGTATGGAAGGCGACACTACTGGCTAATGCGAAGATCTCATCATTCGTGCGGCCACAAAATGGTGTATGGTTGTGGGTATGTTGTGGTCGGTAAGCCCAGACACTTCACGACCTCTACTGAAATGACATTATTTTGGTTCCCACTGTCAATAATGAACTATAGCGGGCAACCCATTACCCACATTTAGGAGTGGAAGAGGTGCTCCTCCTCCTCTGGATCTTCAAGTTCCTCCCTCTGTAACTTTGTGGTGGCAATAGTAGCATTAGGCTCCACATTGATGATATTTTTCCCTTTTTCATTCCCCTTGTCAGGTTCTGACTGAGAGTCGGAACATTCATGTAATTTAGAAGCCTTCATCTTAGCCACTAGTGACTACATGGCCTGACGCTCACTTGTGTTGTGATTAAAGCTCTTATGGAACTCACACCATGTTCCTATGTCCTTCTTCGGCTTTGCAGTGTTGTTCTTTTCTTTTGTCTTTAGTGGGTTGTCCTAGGACGCCACTCCTTGGCTTTGTCCTTTGTTCTGTGGTTTGGGGGCACCTTTCCTTGCTTTGGATTCGTAGATCCAAAGTCTCACTTTTTCTGTTTAATTTTTTTCTCAATTTTGACAATGTATGAGTGTACCATGTCGAGCGAGGCGATTTCTAGGAATTCCACCTCATCTTGGATGTACCTATGTAGGAAGCTATTGTAATTGAGTACCAAATGTTTCTTAGAATTCTTGATACCCAACTTCATGGGAAGGGTGTGAAAAACATTGGTAAACTCTGAGATGTCTTGGTCCCTTCCTTGCCACAGCATGGTCCACTTTATGTATTTGTCCTCATAGCTCCCGACAAGGTGGTACTTTTCTTTGTTGGTGTCCTGAAATGAATTCCAAGTGGACATGGCTTAAAATAGTGAGGGTGCACTTTCATCATTGTGATCATAGTAGGCTTCCCACCAGTCCTTGACGTGGGGGGTGGCTTTGAGAAGAGAAAAAGTAATCCTTTCTCAGTTGGAAAAATCATGAACAAAAAAATATCCTTCTAGCAGATTTAACCATTTATCTATGACGTCTACATCTATTTGGCCCTCAAATATGGGAATGTCGAAGTTGAACTGTACCTTAAAAGGAGTGGTACCACCAGGGTGGTTGTTGCATGTGGATCCACTGTCGGTGGGTAACTGTTGAAGGATCTGAGCAAAGTTATCCATCATCATGTTCCTTTATTTCTCGAGTGCCTCGTTTAGCAATATTTTGATAGGATATCCTGCTCCCTCATCTTTCCTTTTTCCCCCATGGGCGGTAATCGAGGTTTTCAAGGCTGATCTTGCAAAGGTCAAACCAGATCAACCCGTAACTCATTATACCCTGATCTCATTGGGGACATGCAAATAAAAACAAGAAAGAGAAGACCGCTCTGATACCATTGATTTAGATTTAAACATGAACAAAACAAATTCCAGATATAACCATAAATATAGAGATGCAACAAAAATAACATGTCATTTAATTAATATCAAATACTGAAATATACTTAGAAACAAAATGGAAATAATATTAGCTCAAGTGATGGTAGCATATCTCTAAGAAGAGATGTGGTAGATACATGCCTCTGAAATGTTTTACAATGAGGCTTGAAGGCCTATCTATTATTTAGAAACAATGGAAAATCGTAAATATCCAAACACATAACCCTAGGAGATGAAACACCAAACTATGGGCCCCATTCGGCTATGTTGGTACATCAACTTCCTGGGATTGTAACTTTGGCATACGATCTCTATTTGATGCACATGGTACCTCATTAGAATGATCTATCTGAGGATTACAACTACTAATGATGAATATTTAGTTGAAAACTCATATTCTTCACAAGTGGCTTTCCCAAGAAACATTGTTGAGGGCCTCATAATGGCTCTAGAAGTTTAGGACCCGAAAAAACTGCCAACAATAGTAAATTATGCTACAATTAATGAAACTTAAAACTAAAAGAAATGATGGTGGGGGTCCAAGTGGAATAGGCAGGTGGCCACCAATAGCCACCACAATCATAATAATTCAAATCCTATTCACATGTACCCTGTTCTTGTAACCTATTCTTAAGCTATTGGTACCTCTCATCCTATTATCCTACCTGTAAGATTTGGTCCTATAAATATGTCCCATATGAACTCATAGTTTCAAGGTGATTTACCTATACTCTTCTACTAAGAGCATATGTAACCCTATTCTCTTTAACCCTAATGTACCTAATCTCGAAGTCGAACTCACTAAGCATAGCCAACCACCTATCTTGCCTAACATTCAAATTAGGTTGGCCAAACAAGTACCTCGACCCACTATGATCACTCATCAAAATGAACCTCCTACCAAAAAGATACTGTCTCCACATCTTCAATGCATGAATTATTGTTGCCAAGTCAATATCATGAGTCACATAGTTTTTCTCATGCTCATTGTGTTTCCTTGACTCATAGCACACTACCAGTTGTTCCTATATCAGGAATATCCCAAGTGCTCTTTTGCAAGCATATGTACATACGACAAACTCTTTATCTCGATCCAACAATGTTTATAACTAGAAAGTCCTATAAATGACCTGACCTCATCCATATTCCTAGGGGTTGCGTACTTTGTGATAACTCTAATATGTTCAAGGTCCACCGTTATACCTTCCTTGGAAACACATTCACTAAGTAATGAACTCTTGTCTGAAAGAAACTACACTTTCTAATATTTGAATACAACTGATGCTCTCTCAGTAATCTCAGCACCACTGGTATATTATTTTTATGCTCTTCCTCATTATTAGAATATATATCACTATGCCATCAATGATTACTATAACAAATGTTTCTAGATAAGGATGAAAACATTATTCATCAAACACATGAAAGTAGCTAGAGCATTAGTCAAACCAAAAGGAATCACAAAAAATGCATAAGGCCCATACCTGGTCCAAAGAAAAGTCTTGTAGATGTTCTCTTCCTTGAAGCATACCTGATGATATCCTAGTCTCAAGTCAATCTTTGAGAACACTTTTGCTACTTTCAATTGGTCAGGTGAGTCATCAATATGTGGAAAAGGGTACCTATTCTTAATCATCACATTTTTCACCTACCCATAATCGATACAAAACTTGAGAGTACCATCCTTCTTCTTCACAAACAATATTTGTGTGCCCCAAGGTGACACATTTGGCCTAATGTATCCCTTATCAAGCATTTTCTTAAATTACAACTTCTATTCCACCATCTCAAGAGTGATCATCTTGTAAGGTGCCTTCAATGTTGGTGTTGCTCCTGACATCAGCGCAATAGAAAAGTCCACATCCCTATGAGGTGGTAACTCTAAAACATATACTATAAATATATCATGAAACTACTCCAAAACTAGATACCTCTTGAAAGCTTCATCATCCTCAACCTCCTTATCTTGTCGCTAGAAATATTAGCTACAAACAAGGCACACCCTTTACTTCTACTACGATTTCTCTGCATAACTATAATCATCCTCACAGATGTAGGCTTCTTATATCATGTAAGATTCTCTTCTCTCCATCAGTATCCAAGCACTCAATAGCCTTATCATAGAAATAGACTTTAGTCCTGCGAAGGTATAACCATTCCATGCCCAACAACATAACATATGATCGGAATGGAAGCACATTTAAATGCACTGGTGTAGACATACCATTCAACTCAAATGCATAAGTTATGACCCAATTATGAACCCTTTTCTTTGTACTTGTAGCCAGCTACACCAACTAAGACTCTACCTTCACTTCTTTATTTAAGAAACACTTATCCACTAGGTAAACACTAGTATAACTATAGTTAGAACCACGCTCAATCAAAATAGAAATAACTTGATCATAGAGCTTACCTTCCATCTCCATAATATATGTTTGATGATCATACTACCTATTGTCCATTGATGCGTAAATCTGAGGAACACTTTGTCCAACATCCCCAATTGTATGTGCGTCCTAAGCATAGTAAATACGTAGTCTATCACCCTAATATTGTGCATGATCTCTCCTCTGATGATCCTTGCCATGAGTCCAACACTGCAAAGGCTCCTTCCCCTCACCCTTTTTCTGGTCCTCAGATTAAAATCCCTGTCCTCTGTCAACTGCATTAAATTTCTTGTGCAGTGCTACACTCTCCTTGTTATCTGTATCCTAAGGTTTTCCTCTTTTCCTAGCCCAATTTCCATTATTTTTCTCATTATCTTTCCAATCCTGCTTAGAATCAATCGTACACTTTGATTGCTCATAACACTACTTCAACTTTGTGATGGTTACCTCCAATGATCTAGGGTCATCAAAATCAATCCTAACTTTGAATGATACTGACAATCCACTGATGAATATCTAAATATTTTCTTTATCCCCGTTATGAAAAGGAACATATCTCAAAAACTCCAAGAATCTACTAGTATACTCCTCATTGGTCATAGAACCATGTTCAACTCATAGAACTCCTTTTTCCTATAATCATAGTATATTTCAAGTAGACACTTCTTCCTGAAAAGTCTCTCGAACTCACTCCAAGTCAACTCTTCTTCTCAAATGCCTCTAATTTTATTTAGATCTTCCCACCAAATGTCTTCTTTCCATTTAAGACTAAAAGTAGCTATCATGGCTTTCAAATTTTCTTAATAATCATGCAGTTTGAAAAACTTAGTCATCACCAACAACCAGCCTTTTGTATCTTATAACTTCTTCATTTCTCCACCAAATGTAGGAGGCTTTTTTTTCTTTAAATCCTCTTCAAAGTATGGTTTCTCAGTCCTCCTATAATGATGGTAATGATGATGATGATGCTCTCTCTCTAAATCAAAACTAGAATAAAACCGATGTTTATTACCCCTCCTACCAATTGTATCCCATAACCTACCATATTTTACTATATCATCCTTGTCAAAGCCTGTATCTTGATTTAGAACTATTTACAAATGCCCCATTGGTGCTTTCCTCCTATCCATGGCATAAGTGGTACCCGTCTCTACAAATATGACAGAATCTAAAGGATAACTTCATTAACTTCATCTTGTTTCTCTTGTGCTTTGGAAAGTATTTCCTATGACTAAATGATCCTGTCATTATTTCCCTTAGAACTTCTGATATATACTTTCAAGTTTATGAATGTCTCTGTTATGTCAAGGGAGTACTCATGACCACATTGTTCATCTGGTCTATAGGGAGAATCATGTGAATTTTTTTCCACCATTTTTCTTGTCATCTTTATCTTCTACTTCTTCCAAACATACCATGCCAGATAAAAAAAGTATAACCATGATCAAACATACCTGAGTGAAATTCAGGTGAGGCTATCTCATTTGCAAAAACTAGTCCATACTAGCACAACATATGTATACATAGTAAAGCTAGAATATATATCATCTCAACATCAACATCATAAACCTCCATGTGACGACACAACTATAACAATGACCATCACAACGCATGTATATCGAACACAAGGAAGACTAACATTTATCCATGAAAAAAAATTCCATCCACCCAATCCTAGTGTTGAACCTAGGAGCTTTGATACCAATTTGTAACAACCCCTATCATATTTACCCAACTTCATGGGCTTTCTAGGGTAAACATTAGATGACAGTTACTATGACATGACCTGACCTCCTAGCTCGAGTTAAGGAAGTGGAGCCTACAAACTGACCACAAAGTGACAAGTTACATCATCCCTAAGGGTTACAAGACACTCAAGAGAAATATAACCACCCCATCTGACCAAAACCTATGTTGGGGCTCCTTTTCACAAATTAAAACCCCAAATTGCATGCTATTATAGGCCTCCAAATGCATCCACAAGCCTTCCTGGGTGTGGTAATGACCCATATTGTCTAATTCAAAAGGGTGTGGTCTCAAGATTTGAGCCTCAATTTTAATTCAGCCTCTAGACCATTGCCCAAAGCTTCCTAATACTTCTTAGAATCATCAATTACATGAAAACAAGGGTAAACACACAAACTTGAAGGCATAAATCGACCTAGACTACCTAGAACATAATAGTCATTTCGCCAAACACATGACAAACATACAATCTTTAGGTCATGAATGCATATGAAATCATAAAGGTCTAAGATTCATCTGAGAATCTCCAAGAATTCTCGATGGCCTCTCCACATAGTTGAAACAACACTTACTAGTTCATACATTTATCAATTTATTAATAGTTAAATAGTTCATGACAAGAGCCATAGAGGATACACATCATATGAACAACATATAAACCATAAAATAACCAACATATAAATGATGGAAACCTAGCCACAATATCACCAAAACATTACTAAAAATATACATCAAACATAATGGAATAATATATCTTGTTAACATATGAAGATACCAACCAAATCAGGGACTTCCACTTACGACCCACTTATAGATTGGTCTAAACCAAATCTTTATTTCAGCCAATCACCCCCACCATATTCCAAGCATGAATGTGGTATCTCATGGAATAAACAAAGAAAAACAAACCAATGCTTCTAGAGGAAAAAACACCTCAACCGTCAACCAATGATTCAACCTCACAGTTGAACATGACTAACACCAACAAGGTTGGTCTCTACCAAAGTTGTCTAGGGCTCTAGGAAATAGTATCTCAACCCACAACCTTCTACGGCTCCAGAGAATTTGTCCAACTAGAATCCAAGGACTAGTAACTCAACCCACCAAGGTGTTATAGACATATTTGGGCACTGCAACCCCAACCACATATGTCGATAAACCAAGGGCTCTTAAAACCCTAAAAGTTTTGTTTCACACCATAAAGGATCATGGTCAATTGATTACATCATTTCCTAGAAGTTCCACTTCAAAAACTACTTAGAACTAGCCAAAACGGAACCATACAGACTGCTCCTCGGTCAAGGTGCAATGCATCTCACCTACTACACAAGAGGTGCAATGCATACTAAAAAGGCCTTTTGTAGGGTGCAATGAATGAGAGTAGATAAATGGCAGAGAAAATTTGCTAAGTGGAAGCCCATAAAATCTTCTAGAAACTTCTCATATGACACTTGCCTCTCTGAATTCGCCCAAGGATGAGTAATAGATCATGAAATCTCCAAGTGGAACCAACAACTATCAATGTAATGACACTAATCAAAAACGCATAATTTGACTCACCCCTCTGCAAATATGTATAAATGGATCCCTCATCTGAGAGATCTAGAGGGTGGAATTTTGTAGTTTGTAAGGAAGTGTTGCTGGTTTCTCTTTGACACATTGCATTGTTGGGTGATCTTTCTTTTCATGAGGTGAAGAGGGCTTTCATGCTACGAGGATGATGTTGAATCAGACAGCTAGGTTATAATCGTCTCTTCTACTTCTATTATCAATAAAGATATTTGAGTTTTCCTCCATATACTTGTGTATTTGTGAATCTTGCTATTTGTGAAGGCAATTGTATGGTTAATGTACTTCTAATTCTGCATTGTTTATGGTATTATAGATCTCTATGGTTTGATGGTGTTTTGTTTCTTTGCTTCTACAGGTGTTCTTTAAAGCCGGACAAGTGAGAAAGGAGTGGTAAACTCTATCAAAGGAGAGAGGAAACAAGCAAGGAGCCAAGCGAAAGATTAAGGTTGGTGCTCTCTGCTTCTCTCTTCTCTATCATACATAAAGGAAAAAACAAGTTACTTTGAATTGTTTGTTTCTAAGATAGCTACCCGTATTAGCGGGACTAGCAGATCAAATAGAAATTAGTTTTCTCCGAAACAAAATTGTGACTCCACTGGGGAGCGAATAGTTTGTTTGTTTGTTATTGTTTTTTTCTTTATAAACTACAGATGGAGCCTGAAGTTAAGCCAGCTAGCCTTCGAACTGTTTTTTCTATGCAACTGCAAAGTAGATCAACGTTGCTTCAGTCAATCTCCGGGATGGTTTATGAACTGAACTTCTGACTTGCAAACATCCTAAGTGACTTGGTGGTAGCTCAATAACCTCATAAGATCATACCCCTATACTTTTTGTTTACTGTCATCCATAGCTCAGCCTAAATCATTGAACTTAGCTGCAAATTTTGAGCAAAAACTAAGCTCAGTTTCGTTCCCTAGTCCATCGCACTATCTCTAACTAGCAGCCTAGATGCATCACACCTCCTATGTGTTGCGAGTGAGATGCATCCCTATTTCCCTTAAGGACATGTGCGATGACTGAATGATATTGTTTCCTTCTCTGGAGTTTCGTTTTTTCTTCTTTGTTTTCAGCTCTATTCAGTAGTTTTGCTGCTTATGATCAGTATATCATTGTTGAAGCCTTCTTCCTTTACATTATTCAGCCTCCATTGATCAAGAATTGTGAATGTCTTTTATGTACTTTTCATCATTTATAGTCCTCCTTTGTCAAGAGTCGCTTAATCAAACTGTCATCTTTTGATTCAAAAGTGTCCTAACTGTCGTTTTGTGTCAAGAAAAAGAGTGTCGTAAAGTCTTCCTCTTTTAGATAGTTGATTGTACTTTTGTCATTGTATTTGATTTGAATTGTCAAAATTTGAAGTGTCGAAAGAATTTTTCCATTCGAAATCGAAAGTGTCGTTTTAGTCTTCCTTTCATTTTGAAAAGAAATTGTTGAAGTGTCACTTTGAAGAAAATAGTTTAGATCTGTACTTAATTTTCCTTTTTGGCATTCTCACATTGAGGAAGTAGAAAAACAAATAGATGCGTGTGCATTTTCATTTAGACTACATGCAGAAAATGATTTAGGAAAAGTGCATTTAGTGTGTGCTCTCTACTCTCTGCTGAAAGAATCATTATCTTATTTCCTTAGTAGCTAGGATTTTCATTGCTAAAAGAAAACAAATCACTATTTATCATTTTAGATTTCATATTTAGGAATTTTACATCTACATCACATGGTGAACCTTGAAAGGAAAACTTCTAAAAAAGATCAACTCTAAAATAAACCTCAATGAACATAAAAACGCTTTGGAACCTAATGCAAGACATATAGAAGTCTAGGCTAGAGACGTGTTTTGGCATCGTAAAACCTCGTAACTATCGTGGTTGGGTGATTTCTCCTCTTTGATATGACAAGTTCTAGTACAGACTTGTGCTCCCCGTACTGTCGAGTATATATTGGGAGACCATAATAGGATGATATCCTTTATCCTTAGGAAGCCGTGTTTGTCGCCCTATCGATCGCAATGCACTGAACACAACATTCGGGAAGATTGATTTCCATACGTAAAGTCCTTGGTAATTTCTCTTTAATTTACCACCAAGGTGTATATTGTAGTTTTGTGATTGGTTTGGTAATCCCTCTATCTAGATTTCCAAAGTAGTCACTTTCGTCCCTTTTTGACTCCCTAAAAGAAAAGGTCCATCTAAGCAATTGTCACTTCAGGCTCATTAAAAGTCAAAAGTGACTAGAGTCACCTTTAGCTTTTTCTCGACTCTTAAAAATTAAAAAATCAAGTTGTGTCAAAGCGTCGTAAAATTTATTTAATTCAGAATAACATTTTCCCCTTTTAAATTTTGAGTTGATCAAGTAATCCGAAATCATGGAAGAAAGTCAATCAAAACAACGTCATTCACGGAGACTAGTGAGTCACCCATCTTTGACTCTGGAAGTGAAACCATTCTAGACAAAACAGTCTCATTTAACTAGGTCAAATTCTATTGGTCTATTTGAAACATGTGTTTCAACATCATCAAAGACTCCAGTTACTCCAATTATTTTTGGTACATCTGGCTTTACAGAAGAAGTTACATAGTTACAAGAGGACATTAGAACTGATCCTAGTGTAACGGTAAACACTTCTATCCCTGAACGAGCTCCATATAGGGCTGACTCGGAAGGTGTCAACCCTATAGTGTCTATTATCGTAGAAGCTATACCTTCTTTGGCTCCAGAAATATTTTATGGACCTGATAGTCTACCTCTCCCACCTGGACTGATTGTTATAGAAGAGATTGTAGAGGATCTTCCATCTAGTACCCCACTACATTTTGGAACTGGGATCCACCTATATCCTTCTACTACAGAAATTAGTTTTTTTAATCATCCCTCATCGCAAGTTCCTATCGAATCGCTAGGAAATATTTTGGATACACTAAATATGTCTGAAAAACCATCAACATCTAGGACTGTGTCATCTGACACAGCAGTAACAGAGCCCCCTGCTGCTACTCCAATAATGTTTGCTGGTATATCATCTGTCCCAACTAGTTCTCAACCACTAGATGGAGTCCACCCAGGGACTATTTTGACAGCATGGTCTGTTCCTATTTGTTCATCCAGAATCTTATTTGGAATTTCTTGTGTTGAAGCTGATCAAATTGATCCTTCACATCAGTATCAATGTGGGTAGTCCAGTCTCCAAAGACCAATTTACCCTTTGCACACTAGATTGCCACCATATGGGGGGCAGTATGATTTTTCATTTTTCCCTTCGGGAGAACAACCATATGAGAGTTCACAACAAAATTCAGGTCAAACTGGAATCGTATCCAGTGGTTGGGTACCAATACTGCCTCAACAACCAAGAGTTGTATGTTCAATGCAACCAAATCAACCTATGTCAAACATCCCCACTACACCTACTATTGTGACTGTGTCGCAAGTATAAGCACTACCTGTTGTATGTCAACCTCAAGTTTCTTAGGTCATAATACAATAGCCTCTTCTCTCCATGACTCAATCACAACCTCAGATTAGTGCCTCCTTAACCAGAGAGACTCAGGCTCAAATGGCTACTATAAACCATAATCTTGGTCAAACATCCAGTATTGGACAACAACACATGGTCCAAAAACCGTCGCTGGTACAATATCAACAACTACAATTCTAGCAAGCTTACCGAGGACCTGAGCAACAAAGCTTTTCAAGTAATGGGCAACTATATTTTCAAAATGGTTACCAACAACCATATTATAATGGTTATGCCCATCAACCTTATCAAAGTTATCAGCATCAGATACATTATGCTAGTATGCAAAGACCTACTGCTCAGGCAATCCCATCTTATCCTGGGTATGCTTCGCCAAAATTGAATCAACAATTACCTTTCGTAGAAAATTTATAATTACCACATTTGAACCAGTTAACGAATGATCCAATTGCTTACACCCCTTGGTGGCTAATGATTCTTCATAAACTTCCCTCAAATATTCCTAAATTCAATGGAAATCTGGGTGAAGATCCATCGAATCACGTAATGACCTTTCATTTGTGGAGTTCATCCAACACCCTCAAAGAAGATTTGATTAGGCTTTTCCTTTTTCATCGAACACTAACTGGTCCAGCAGCGAAATGGTACATAGAATTTCCTAGAGCTTCATTTCATAGCTTCAGTGCCCTTGCCACTACCTTTTTAACCCACTTTCAGTTACCCATAAGGTACGAGATAGGAATGGAGCTCCTTACCAATTTGAAATAGACAACAACCACTCACATATCAGATCATATTCATGAGTGGTAACACCGTCATTAAATGGTAAAGACATATGTTCCTGATTAGCTTCTAGTTGAGTGGTTTATTAAGTCATTATTACCTTTTATTACAAAAGATGTGGCCAAGAGGGGGAGTTGTCATTCAAGAGCAAGTCATTTCTCATGCACAATATCTAGACTTGATCTATACTCAGTTTGGCATGCTCTATGACAAAATTACCAATGCTCCTAGACTAGAATTTTCCATTCCTCTCCCTCCTAAATCAAACAGGGACTCTCATGTCGGCGATGGCATGATTGGTACCTCAAGTACACAAACTACAAAGGCTGCATCTGGTAAAGCCCTTGCAGTTTCTACTCAAAAAGAAAATGACAAACTTCTTCCCTTAGAGGTTAATGTCATGTCATCTGACAAGGGAAAAGAACCGAAGCAACCAGGGGGCAAGAAGAAAGGGAAAAGCAAAAAGAAGAAACAGGAGGATTCAACTCCTAAGAAATCTTTTGAAAACCCTTTTGGGAAACAGAAACCTCATTATGCATGTTTAATATGTAATGACGAACATTTCAGGAGAGATTGTCCACAGCGAGTTCAGGTTGCGAAATTCTTAAAAACTTGAACTACATCAGTGGTGTTGAATGATCCATTTCCAAACCCAAAAACTAACCTGGTTATTATAGATCATGCTTCCAAATCACAAGTGCTTATGCTATCCATATCGAAACAACAAAACAATGCTTTGCTATTGACAATGAATAAAGATTATGGGAATCCATATATGTCGAACAACAAGGCTATAGATCAAACTGGTAGTTCGACAACAACTTCGTCAGAAGTTGTGCCACCCATCATTCCGAAACTAACAATAAAGCCGCCAAAGGGAGTAGTACATAAATTGACATTTAATCCTTATGCTTGAGCAACAAAAAATTATAATATAGTAGAGGATCTAACTCAATCGCCATCCACTATGTCGACACTTGAAGTACTACAAAATTGCCCCTGGAAAAAGCAAGCTTTATTATCAACAATAGGTGGGATTGACCCAACATATTCCAATCTTGTGGCCTTTAACCACAAAGGATATGAACCTCAGTTATCAGCCCAACTCGCTTTCCTTATACAGGTAAAAACCCTCAACAAAACTGTTCATAGAACAATCATTGGTCCTGTATTATGTCAATGAGTTGCTGGAAAACTTTAGGCTCACCACCCTTGTCGCGATCATCAACGACATTAAAAACATTCAATGGAAGAACATACACGCCGTATGGGATATTAAGTAACTTGCAAGTTGAATTGGAGGCCAAGACAATAGAAATTGAAGTCGAGGTCATTGATGGAAAACTCAACTACAATATCTTACTAGGAAGGCCATGGATTTATGCTATGGTTGCCGTTGTGTCAACATATTTTAGAAATATTGCATTTCCCTTTCAAGGAAAAATTACAATCATTGACCAACTAACCTTTTTTGCCAATAGTTCACAAGCTACTGGAAGCATTCCATTGATCCATGGAAGTCCTCATTCACTTCAAAATGTCGTAGTAGGTCTCCTAAAAGACCCTTCTTTAATGGGTACTTTTTCCCTCCTACCTCCAAGTAATATGGCGGAAGTGGCCACAGTGGAAACCTGTCATATGATATCTTCTACATCATCAAAGATTAAGAAGAACTATGACCATTTTGATACTATGGGTCACCGAGGACGGTTCTTATCTTGTGTCGACCTCGTTACAGAATGAAACAAGGGTTATGAGGATAGTTCTTTTACAGTGTAAACCTCATTAAAAAATGAAACAACTCCCTTTCCAAATCAAGTCGTTGATTACGATCTTGTAAAATCCAAGTTGAGTATTTCAAAGATCTTGAACGTAAACCTTCATTCCAACCATCGTGTTGACTGCAATGAAGCTTGGGTGGCATGCACCTCGATTTGCGTCATTACGTTGGGGGCATGCGAACTTATAACAAGCATAGTTTTTCGTTTTAAGCTTGTGTAAACATGAAACCGAATATGAGAAATTTTTCCGCAAGGTTCAAGCTCGTTAAAAAATAAACCGACCACCGAGCATAGTTTCTCTCGATTCAAGCTCATTAAAAAGTGAATCCACCTTCAGTAAAGAACCTTTGTGATTGCAATTCTATCTGCCTTTTGAACCTTGGCTGTGTTCTTTCCATCACCTCCATCCAGTTGGCCAATCATACGCTTCCACTTGATTGTTTACCCTTTTGAGGAACAACTGCGACGAGTGATTCTGTTGGCCACCCTCTTTCCGCTGCTGTGTTTGAGAAGTTCCAAACTTACCTGGAACTAGTTGCTACCTAAAAACATCACTCATTCCTCAAAAACGAGTCTCCTTTAAGCTCTTTTTAGACTCGTAAAATATGAAAGATTGCTGAGCTATTGGCCTTTCCAGCTCGTTAAAGTAAATGGAAGCCCCAACCCTCCTCTACATTTTAATCTTTTTGAACCTAAGGGATCATTCCACAAAATGATCGAGCACTTGTCATTTTCGGCTCACTAAAACTATTGAAAAGTCATCCCTTTTGTATTATTTTATACATTTTTGGAGTTAAGGGATTATGCCATAAAAAAGGACTGCCAGAGTTTCCTTTTCATCCCTTTTCAAACTATCTAAACATGAAAAGCATCGAGTTATCTTTGTCGTTAAACTCATTAAAACAATAGCAACAAACTTTTCCATTCGGACAAGAGCGAGTATCACTTTTGCTAGGTTGGCTAAAACATAGCAACAGGTTTGTCCGAAAGGAAAATTATAGAACAAGCATATGTTATCCTCCTTAAGATTGACAAAAATAAAGAGGTACTAGTCAGCAATGAATGGGGTAAAAGGGAAGAAAACTTGAAGAACTTCATTAGTAGCAAGTCGCTCTTCAACATGACACTTTAACTCCATCACCATGATTGAGTCGAGTTGGGTCATTCTGTTCACTAGTCACATCATCATTGGTCCTTCGTACCAATCATTTTTGGGGTTAACGCTACCAATCCTTCTCAGTGTTGTCGATATGTTCAAGAGAAGTCATTCAGAGAATTCACCAACCCAGCTAATGCCTCATCCATTGCAATACCTTCACTGTCCATTTTTCATGACTGCCATTCTTGAACCTCGTATCTTCAGATCGTTTTCACCTCCACAAAATCATTTGCTTCGTTTCATGTCATAGATGTGGGATTCATTCAGGCCCTCCTATGACGGGTCACTTCTTGACGACATCAACTCGATATCCAAGAAGTTTACTTAGGAACAACCCTTTCAGTACTTTGAAGCATGCATGCCTCAATGGCAAGTTTCTCACTTCCGGCGATAGGTTTACATCAATGGCCTTCGACCGAAAGATTTTGTGTGGTGTTCGACATCGACTCATATATTCGCACCATGTGAATTGTACTATAGTACCTTGAGGGTCATTATCATTATCAATGATTCCTCTCATGCCTGTTAACAACTTACATCATTGGATGGTAATCAGGTGATGTCTTTCCATGTTCGACTTCAGAACATCTTTTCACATGGATCAACTTGTACATCGGGTGAAGATTGAACGAGTTTGAGGACCCCAGATCTAGTTTTATCCATTTGAGATGCGATATATTTAGGAAAATAAGGACATAAAATGTACACCATAGCTGCACAGATGATCATCCAAGCTAAGGGATGATGGCTCTACAAGAATCACCAATCTGCAACAACAGACGATTGTCTGTCCTATGTACATGAAAATGAATTTATAAAGTTGAGCATGGGAATGCCCGCCTCAGCTAGATCATGAAAATGATATGAAGATAATGTATTGTATTGTATCTTATTACAGGTCACCTTCCAGTTCGAAATACCTCGGATCCTCATGATAAGGCATTTCACCCAACATCAGAAGATTTATGACCTCATGCTTTAGGGGGCAACTCTTATAAACATATTTGGGAACTGCAACCCCAATCACATATGTCAATAAACCAAGGGCTCTTAAACCCCTAAAAGTGTTGTTTCACACCCTGAAGGATCATGTTCAACTGATTACATCATTTCCCAGAAGTTTC
The DNA here is from genome assembly GCA_000404065.3 of Pinus taeda. Taxonomy (NCBI): domain Eukaryota; kingdom Viridiplantae; phylum Streptophyta; class Pinopsida; order Pinales; family Pinaceae; genus Pinus; species Pinus taeda. The sequence goes on from APFE030590763.1 coordinate 16,679, forward strand.
ACCTAAAGAACTACTCAAAACTGGCCAAAACTGAACCATACAGACTACTCCTTGGTCAAGGTGTTATGCATCTCACCTGCTACATACAGGAGGTGTGATGCATAATGAAAATACCTTTTGTAGGGTACGATGAGTGAGAGTAGACAAATGGAAGAGACAGTTTGCTAAGTGGAAACCTAGAGAATCTTCTAGAAACTTCTCATATGACACTTGCCTCTCTGAATTCGCCAGGGATGAGTAAGAGATCATGAAATCTCTAACTAGAACCAAGATCTATCAGCGAAATGAAACTAATAAAAAACCCAGAAGTTGAATCACCCCTCTGCAAATATCTATAAATGGATCCCTCATCTGAGAGATATAGAGGCTGGAATTTTGTAATTTGTAAGGAAGTGTTGTTGGTTTCTCTTTGAGACATTGCATTGTTGGGTGATCTTGCTTTTCACGAGGTGGAGAGGGATTTCATGCTGGGAGGACGATGCTGGATCAAATATTTTGGTTGTAATCCTCTCTTCTACTTCTACTATCAATAAATTTATCTGAGTTTTCCTGCATATACTTGTGTATTTGTGAATCTTGCTATTTGTGAATGCAATTTTATAGTTAATGTACTTTTGATTCTACATTGTTTATGGTATTATAGATCTCTATGCTTTGATGGTGTTTTGTTGCTTTGCTTCTACAGGTGTTCTTTAAAGTGGGACAAGTGAGAAAGGAGTGGCAAACTCTATCAAAGGAGAGAGGAAACAAGCAAGGAACCAAGCGAAATATTAAGGTTGGTGCTCTCTACTTCTCTCTTATCTATCATACATAAAGGAAAACACAAACTACTTTGATTTTTTTTTTCTAAGATAGCTACCCATCTTAGTGGGACTAGTAGATCAAATAGACACTATGTTTCCTGGAAACACAACGACTCCAAATAATTTATCCCAACCTAGGCTCTAGGAATAGTAACTCAACCCAAGTTGTTTGAGAGCTTCCAAAGTGTTTTTTCCAACCTGTAGCCATAAAGAATTATGAGCACTAACCAAAAAATAATCAAGTGGTAAAACCCACAAAACCATGACTACGAAATGGAAATGAAAGGTTAAAACCACTGTCAATTGAGTCAATCCTCCATGACGATGACAACACATAAGTAAATAATCACATGCATATATCATGCATTTGTAAATAAATAAGGAGATCATACATTCAACATGTTACCTGCAAAGCAATCTGGATGTAGTTGTTGATTTCATTGTCCCCATGTTCTTTCCTACTTTCCTTTCCTTCATTCTCCAAATTTAATGTATTCCAGATTTATCTAATAATGATCCAAGAATAATGTAAGTGTGGAAGAGTATGATAATATGAGAGAATAGAAGAGATCTCCAAAACTAAATTGTCAAAAATTTAAACCAAAAAAAGTTGAGAATTGATCCCCATAAGTATTTTTATCATTGAGGCCTCTAATTTTCTTCATTTTCCTTCATCTTTCCTTTAATTTCCCTCTGATTAAAATATGCGACCTTTCACCTCCCTTTTCCATAATTTCCTTTATTTCATAAACAAAATGTCAGTTATTGCCACATCGCCAAGTTGCAATTTCCATAGCCATTAATTAATCACAAGTGACCCCCATCACTATGTTTTACACAACATTCAACTTTGAATATGTGTCTCATGAACTTTGTCTTATTTTTTTATTTACATAGGAAATCAACCAGGGGTTGTTAGAGAAATATTTTTTGGAACTCCTTGAACTATGTAGGCTTCCCCTTTATCATTAATATAGGCAAAGGACTTTTACAGATAGTTTTATATCACTCTATGTGAGTCCAACCAATCAATGGCTATAATAATATCATAAGGTTTCAAGGGTAATATGCTCATAGTTAGAGTGGTATTCATTCCATTAACATTTACTGTGCAACTTTTGATAATTTCAGTCACTTTTGTTTTAGTCCCTATGGACAGCTACACTATCCAAGGCTTATTTTGTTTTTTTCTTTCTAGGTTACAACTTACAATCAAAGTAGGAGAAATCAAACTTAATTTAGTTATTAGATCTATAAGTATAGATGCATCTTTATCAATATTCTTTCCTTGAACTTCCACCACGATGGACTGAAGATCTGCTTCCCTCCCATCTAGTGCGATACTGATTCTTGGTATGTTACATGTAGAATTTCTTGTAGCAACTTTGTCAAGCCTTCCTTCAAACCTTCCATATCTGGTTTTGAACCATTCTTCTATGGGGCTTCTATGGGTTACACTAATAACAACATGTTAACAATATGGAGATATATGTATACTATATCAGTTATAATTAGAGTTGACATAACAATAATAACTTAAGGGTAGAAAAATAACAATAGTGGGCTTCCATGGGGCTTCCATGGGGCACACTAATAACAATATGATAGCAATATGGGGATATAAAACCGTGGAGATTGATATATGCATAACGTATATTTGTTTTTCCAAATTAATTTATCTCAACTATATAATCAACTTTGTTTCTCTTATCATATTTCATGTGCTATTATGTTATGTCATGACTTGTGGTTTGTGATAAATTTATGCATACAACTTTGATTCTCTAGAGAGTACTACAAACATACGTGACATGTTATTCGAGTTGATAGGTGTTATACCTTTGACCTACTAAATGAGCACTTACGATTAAATAATGTGTCATCAATGGTGGAGTAAGGCTTAGGTTTTATCATAGTTTTAATGAATATCCTACTGTGTCAAACCTTAGACATTTCTTGTTGTTTTCTCCTACGTGACCCTTACTCTGTAACTAGGGCTTTTTTCAGAGTAATTTTCTCATAGAAATTCTTACACCATCTGCTAGTATATCCAATAGATTATCATTGTAGTGATTGTTTCATGCCTTCTGTATGGATTGATCTCTTATTTTGACTTTGTGGTGACCAATGTTACAAGTAAATGGTACGAAGACCCTTTTCAATTTTCCCTTGATTATAAATTTTATTCTGTGAATTCTATATTAGATATTTCTTCTAGCAGAGTTTGTAATGTTTCCAGTTTTTTAGTTTTTTAGGTTAGCAAATGGTTTCCATCTCTCATAGGGAAGCATGCTTAATGTCTTACTATTGACATTTTGAAAGGGTTTTCTACAACCCAATTTATGGTTTTTCCTTCTTGCAAAGGTGCTTGATAGAAGATACACACTCATAATTTTACCCTCCTCTATCATAAGTAAGTCATAGATTTATTCTCTAATTCCTACTATGAAGCAACCATAAGTCATTTCTAGTTTATCACTATTGTATTCGATGTGTTAATTATATTTTAAAAATTGTTTCATTCTCATTGATACTTTGGTCTTTTTTTTGAAAGTCTTATTATTAGATTATATATATGTAAGTTGTTTTCAATAAAATTATTGGATTCTTGTGTTTTTTATTAACAACCAAGACTCTTTTAATTTATTTGAATGTTGAGTTCTCTAAAGAATTTTAAAAGAAAAACACAATAGTCATTATTCATGAAGTTTCACAAGTATTTTATTTCCTTTCTTCCCTTGAATATCATGCTACGGTTTATACCCATTATACCTTCTAGTTCTTTTTTTCTTTTAGGGAAAACATTTTATGTGTAAATAAATGGCTCAATAGCTTTTTTATTTCTTCGCTGGTTTAGCTTCTTTAACTTCCTTGTTCATAATAGATTCACGTAGTTTTAATTCCTATTCAAACCCTAGTGAGGATTCGTATATGATTCTCTAACTACAGTTTCAAACTCTTAAGGTTGCATCTCGAAGCTCACATTACAATTATTTTAAGTGCTTTTATTGCTAATGTAATATGTTTACAAAAACAATATTTTACTTTGTAAACTAAACTATCAAAATTAATTTCATTTTTTTTGTTAAAGTGTTTTAATATGTAGATAATTGTTCGTTATCCTTAGTGAATAATATATGATTAACAATTTTATGTAAGGGAAATATATTATATATTTTCTTAACATCTGTACAAAAAAGCTGATGTTAGAATTTCATTGCACAAGCTAAGAAGAATAATGGTCATATAGGTTCCATATTCTTCTAGTAACTATTCTGGTTCTCACTTTTTTGTTTTGTTTTATAGTACATTAATTAAGGCTTGGCCACCCATACATTCTAGGCTCCATTATCTTTGCCGCTGTGTGTTCCATATTTTCATAACGTAATTTCATGGTTACCTTTCAATTCAAATATGAATCTTAATTTATGACTTACTCATTACATTATTGGGTAGGAGACTTTCAAACTCTTGGTGTTAAATTATGTGTCCACGATAATTTTTTTTCCTACTTGAGGATTGAATCCCAAATTATCTAACTTGGGAACTATTGACAGTGTTGGACCTGCTAACATGTCGGGAATCTCCCGGGTAAGAAGTCCCAACTAGACCTCAAACCATTTGGAGTAGGAGTCCCAATAGTGGGTAGTACAATAGTGCCTTGACTCTAGTTGTGCACAGGGGTAAGTATGATAACTTTGTCGAAAGAAAGTGTGTGACATTGTATTGAGTTAAGTGAGATGCATGGGGGTTATAATGCACAGAGGGGAAAATGAAGTGTGTCTCTTAAAATCTTATAATACTACACAACCCGAAAGGAAAATATGAGTTGAATGACATCACAGGATGGAAGCATAATAGTCCACAATCCAAAGTGATGGGGTAATACAACAACACGTCTTCAACAAGATTCATGCAATCATATACAAAATAGCTCATACTGAAATGCATAAGTGAAATGGCATACATTGCTATTCGAGCTACAATAACAACATATGCATGAAAACATTTTGGCTCAATTATATTATTAAGTCTAAGTTCCGTCCATACATACACCTTTAACAACCACTAGCCCCAATAGTGGAAAATTACAATCAGCATCACCTGCTCCTCCAAAGACATGTACTTTCTCTATGTTGTGGAGAAGCCAACGCGTGTCACAATACACTTCAAGCCTTCTCTAACTAATGCCTAGCCAAAAACTTGGCTCCCAAAAAGTGTGGTATTATGCGTTATTAGGTTATATATATAAAAAGGGTGGGGTTACCCTTGACGTCACCCTTTGACTCTTGCAATACCCTCATGACTCTTCACATTATATAGTGACTGTTTAAATTCCACTAATGACACTTGAAATTTCACTTAAAACATATTTACAATAACATACAATTTCCACATATAGCCATGTGGGGAAAATACGCTAGACATAGCCTAATAAGAAAAAACACTATGATTCCTTAGTGTGGCGAAATTCCAACTTGACAACCTCCACTTATGGCTACTCAGTCACATACTAATGTCAAGATTGGTGCTATGATGTGATGTTGTGATCTTTTCATGATGAAAGCAGACACTTGCCTCCATGACATCCGGGCATGTGGTCTTGGAACCTATGCCCGTCTCATCTTGAAGCATGTGCAGTGTTGTCTGCAGTGTAGCTCGAACACCAACATACTTCTATATGTTGTTTTCACTCACCTGCAAGTCATCACTGATGGGCTCTTGCATCACTTGTTCCATCTACCTATCGACCTCCAACTAGACTTGGTTCTTACACTTAGCCTTGGTGAGGGAACCTTCATTTGTTCACTCTCTTCTTCAGCTGCTGGATAATTTGCCTCATCAACATGTATTGCATTGTTTCCCTATCATTATGCCTTGAATTTGTTCTTCTTCTTGTTTCTACTTCTCAGCTCTTGTTCTTCCTTAGACTCTAATTTTTCTTATTTTGATCTCAGTTCCGCTACCTGCAAGCTATGCTATTTTCTCTTCCTCTTCTCTGTTGAATGTGCCTTGTGCCCCCTTTTACTTCTACCATCTAAGTTTTCTGCATGAAGACTGAATGCTCCTCCAATGTTCAACATTGTCCTCCATCTGTTATGTCAACAATTTCCCCTTTCCCTGATCCTATATTGTCTTGTTGCCTTCTGCCACTACTGTTGGTTTTGCTGCCATGTCAGTGTTGATTCCTTTTCTATAGGCAGTTGGGAATCTTCATATATTAGCAAGTAAATTGGTGCTTTCTCAACTATTTCCCCAATGCTTATTTTAGTGGCCACTCTTGAGGAAAATATCTTTGGTGCCATGGTACAATGACTACTGGAGAGAAGTTCTTCATGAGTGTGGTACCTATGGGACTGAATGAACACTCATGGAAAGAAAACATTAACTCTTACAAAGATAACATTAAAACATGATCAATAAGTAGCCAAGGCATCTTATTAGAGGGAATGCATAGGTTTTATTGAGAAGAGCTGACTAACTAATTATGGGAAATAGGCACTGCACAGTTAGGGCAATCTATCTGGAAGTCTGCTGACTAGACCTCCGCAATTTACAGTTACATCTGGGACAGGGCCTGGGAGAGACTGTGTATTCCATAGTCTCAGTGACCAACATGGGTGATTGGCTCCTAGAACTATGTAATGCGTAGTTGGAGCCATCCCAAGACAACCTATGTAGTTCTAGAAGCCAAGGCAGAGTCCTTGAGCTTTCAGATTGTGCAGTGGATGTAAGTGAATGTGAGACCGAGGCAGGGGGAGCCTAGATCTTTCCATGGAGACTATGAAAATAGGCACATATGTAGGCTTCTGTGAGGTTGAGTTTAGATCTTACTTATTGTAAATTTATGCATGTAAATCAAGGGCAACATTTAATGAAATTGAAGGAATAGGATGCATGCGAAGGGATTCGCCGCAACGGCGACCATTGGCACAAAAATGGGAAAATGCATGCGACACTTGAGAAAGGCAATCTATAACTTGAGACAACACTTATACAATCTAAAACAATCTAAAACACCAGTGGTCGTTCAACCAAACAAGTGAAACAACACTCTTAGTGTGGAGCCTGATTATCTTCTGTATTCAAAGATATCACCACATTGGACCCCAGTTCGAAATGGGGGCGGCAACGCCGCCCGTAAAATATTCGCTACACAGGGGTCTAGGGGGGACGGCTGCAACCATTGGGGAGCCCCCCCAAAGCTAGGGGTTTCGAGGGCAGCGCCGCTGAAGCTAAAAACATATGTAAATTTTCCTTGTAAAAGTATAGTAACTTCTAGTCAATCTCAGCCGTTCATTAGGCGGATGATCTGATGGTAGAACTTATGTTTAGTTTAGGGTTTTTTGCCCTAGAAGGAAACCCCTCTCTCTATATTAGGGCATTGTATTAGAGGCTGTGTAATAGATGTGTACTCTCTGAGCGAGAAGCAGAGAGATGAGACTGTGAGAGAAAACAAAGGATATTACATTGGATCTATTTTACGTTGTGTCTCTTCATTTTGCTGGATAATAGAAAGGAAGGACTGGCTATTCGGGGTGGACGTAGCCCAAATTGGGTGAACCATGTATATTTGTTTTTTATGTTAGTGGAAAAACTTGTGAACAATGTATATCTGTGTCTCTCTTGTTTTACGTGTTTTCTGTGTTTATATTTCTGCAATATTTTATGTGTTCAATTGCTCCATAATATATAAAATTTCTAACAACTGGTATCAAAGTCGAAAGTCTATTTGGCTGAAAAATTCCAAGGAAAGAAGGGTTCTCGTTCAAGTGGGAGTAATGGAAGAAGATGGTAAGTTTAGGGTCGAGAAATTTAACGGCCGAAACTTCTCGCTGTGGAAGATGTAGATGGAAGATTATCTGTATCAGAAAGATCTATACCTACCATTGGCCAAAAAATCAAAGATGCCAATGGGTATGATAGATGAAGAATGGAACCTTCTCGATAGAAAGGCACTCAGAATAGTACGGTTGTGCCTCGCAGTGTCAGTCACCTTCAAAATTTTGAAGGAAACAACAATAGAGGGTTTGATTAAGGCATTGGAGAAACTATATGAAAAACCCTTGGCCTCAAACAAGGTATTTCTTATGAAACGGTTATTTAATATGAATATGTCAGAAGATGGATCTATTGCACACCATTTAAATGATTTTAATACTGTTACAAGTTAGTTATGCTCTGTAGGGGTAAACTTTGATGATGAAGTTAGAGCTCTCTTATTCTTGTGCTCATTACTAGAAAGTTGGAATGGTTTAGTAATGGCCATTAGTAACTCTGCTTCTGGATCTAGTAATTTAAAGTTTGATGATGTTGTCAATGCTATCCTTAGTGAGGAAATGCGACGGAAAATCTTCGGCGAGACATCGGGTAATTCTTTGAGTGCAGAGTTTAGGGGAAGGAAAATGGAAAGAGGAAAGAGCTCAGGATATTGCAGTAAATCAAGAAAAGGCAGATCCAAGTCCAGATCAGGGATAGTGTGTTGGAAATGTGGAAAGAAAGGACACCTAAATAAAGACTGTAGATCTTGAAAGGGAAAAGAAGGAGATGCACAACAAGAAAACAATCATGAAGCAAATGCGATAGGTGAGGTGTTGCAAGATGCTTTGATTCTTTCTTTCAAAAATATTACTGATTCTTGGGTGGTAGATTCAGGGGCCTCATTCCATGCCACACCTGATAAGAAATATTTTCATGACTATGTTCAAGGAGATTTTGGACAAGTCCGTTTGGGTGATGATAAACCCTGTAAAATTGTTGGAATGGGTAAGGTTTTTGTAAAACAAAAGAATGTAAACCAATGGATACTAAAGGAGGTGAGGCATGTTCTAGATCTGAAGAAAAATCTAATTTCAACAGGGCTGTTAGGCGGTGAAGGTTGTGTGACAACTTTCACAGATAAAGCTTGGAAGGTCACCAAAGGAGCCCTGGTAATAACAAAAGGTGAAAAGGTTGGTACATTGTATTTATGCAATGGTATTTATAACTCTGTTAATGCTTTAACTTCCAAAGGAGTAGATGCAACATTATGGCATCATAGGCTTAGACACATGAGTGAAAAGGGGATGAATATTCTTCACTCAAAGAATTTGTTTCCAGGTTTGAAGAATTTTGATTTGGACTTCTGTGAGAATTGCATTTATGGAAAATAGAAGAGAGTCATATTTTTCAGAGTTGGGAAAGAAAAGAAGAGCGACCAATTAGAGCTTGTGCATACAGATATATGGGGAAATGCTCAGGTATCATCTCTCGGTGGCTCTCGTTACTATGTTACTTTTATTGATGATGCAACTAGAAAAACTTGGATTTATTGTATTAAGAATAAATCTGATGTCCTTGATACTTTCAAGAAATGGAAAGCTTTGGTTGAGATTGAGACAAGAAAGAAATTGAAGTGTCTTAGATCAGACAATGGAGGTGAATATTGCAGCAAAGAGTTTGATAGGTATCATGGAATTCACAGAGAGAAGACAGTTCCAAGAACACCACAAGAAAATGGTGTAATAGAAAGGATGAACAGAACAATCATGGAGCATGCAAGGTGCATGAGATTGCATGTAGGATTTCCTTTACAGTTTTGGGTAGATGCTATAGATACTGTTGTTTATCTAATAAACAAAGGGCCTTCATTTTCCTTTGGTGGTGGTGTTCCAGAGGAAGCATTGACAGGTAAAAGGGTAAACTACTATCTTTTAAAGCCTTTTGGTTGTGAGGGCTTTGTCCATATTGATAAAGAAAATAAAACAAAGCTTGAGGCAAAGTCAAAGAAATGTACCTTTATTGGATATGGTGTTAATGATTTTGGTTATCGCTTATATGATTATGAAAATCACAAAATAATTAGGAGAAGAGATGTAATATTCAATGAAAAGGTATTGTATAAGAATCAGTTGGAGGAAAAGAAACAGGAAAAAGAAAACAAGGAATATACAGTTCTTAATGAGATCACTGAAAAAGTAAAGGTGTCTGAAAATAATAATAATCAACAACCACAACAGCAACAGGCACCCCAAACACCTAAAAGTGGTGTTAGAAGATCTACCAGGATAAGTATACCCCCTGAACGGTAATCTCCTTCATTATATTATTTATTGTTGACTGATTCTGGTGAACTCGAATGTTATGAAGAAGTAATGCAGGTTGAAAGCAGGAAGAAGTGGGAGCTAGCCATGGAAGAAGAGATGGACTCCTTAATGCATAACCAAACTTGGAACTTAGTCAGGTTGCCTGCAGGTAAAGCTAAATTGCAGAATAAATGGGTTTACAGGTTGAAGGAATAAGATGGAGGAAAACAAAGGTACAAAGCTAGACTTGTGGTGAAGGGGTTTGCATAGAAGAAAGGTATTGATTTTGATGAAATATTTTCTTCTATTGTTAAAATGACTTCAATTAGAACTATTTTAAGTCTACTAGTAGTTGAAGATTTGCATCTTGAGCAGTTAGATGTAAAGACAACCTTTCTCCATGGGGATTTGGAGGAAGAGATATATATGCAACAACTACAAGGATATGAAGTGAAAGGAAAGGAGAAACTTGTGTGAGGTTGAAGAAGAGCTTGTATGGCTTAAAACAGGCTCCAAGGCAGTGGTATCTAAAATTTGATAAGTTTATGTCTGAACAAGGTTATACTAGATGTCACTCTGGTCATTGTGTTTATCTGAAAAAGCAAAATGATAGCAGCTATATTATATTGTTATTATATGTAGATGACATGCTTGTTGCAGGATCTAACATACAGGAAATAAATGTGCTCAAAAGAAAATTGGCAAATTCATTTGCAATGAAGGATTTGGGAGCTGCAAAACAAATCCTTGGTATGAGAATAACTAGAGACAGGAAAAATCGCAAATTAACATTGTCTCAGAATGAATACATACAAAAGGTGTTGAAAAGATTTAATATGCACAATGCAAAACCAGTTAATACACCTTTTTCTAGCCATTTCAAACTTAGTAAGGAATGTGCCCAAAGACCCAAGAAGACATGGATTATATGTCTAAAGTTCCATATGCATCAGCAGTTGGAAGCTTAATGTATGCAATGGTCTGCACAAGGCCTGATATTGCACATGCAGTGGGAGTTGTAAGCAGGTGCATGAACAATCCAGGAAAGGAACATTGGATGGCAGTGAAATGGATTCTCAGATATTTGAAAGGTACCACAGATCAAGCATTATGCTTTGGTGGTTCAAACATTTCTCTACAGGGATATGTTGATGCAGATATGGCAGGTGACAGAGATAACAGGAGGAGCACTACAGGATATGTATTCACTGTTGGTGGAACAACTGTCAGTTGGGTTTCAAAAAATCCAAAGTGTTGTTGCACTTTCAACAACAGAAGCAGAGTATGTTGCTACTACAGAGGCTAGTAAAGAAATGATTTGGTTACAAAGGTTTATGGGTGAATTGGGTAAGGAGCATGATATGGGCATGTTATATAGTGATAGACAAAGTTCCATTCATCTTGCCAATAACTCAGCATTTCATTCCAGGACTAAACACATACAGCTCAAGTACCATTTGATACGATTAGTGTGGGAAGATAGAGAGTTGAAGCTGGAAAAGATACACACTAGCCAGAATCCTGCAGATATGCTAACAAAAGTTGTAACCAGGGAGAAACTGAGAATATGCTCAGTTTCAATTGGTCTTTAAGGATGATGATGAATATGAGAAAAAACCAGGTCCAAAGAGGAGTCACTATCCAACAAATGAAGTAGTGGTGGAGCTTCTATAATCAGTCTCCAAGTTGGAGATTATTGGGTGTGGAGCCTAATTATATTCTGTATTCAAAGGTATCATCACATTAGATGCCAGTTCAAAATGGGGGACGACAACACCGCCCATAAAATATTCGCTGCAGGGGGGGTCCGGGGAGGGGGGCGAACGACTGCGACCTTTAGGGAGCCCCCCTTGGTGGGGGGGGTTTCACGGGCAATGCCCCTCGAATCTAAAAATAGATGTAAAATTGCCTTGTAAAAGTATAGTAGTTTCTAGTCAATCTGGGTTGTTCATTAGGCAGATGATCTGACGGTAGAACTTATGTTTAGTTTAAGGTTTTTTTCTCTAGAAGGCAACCCCTCTCTTTGTATGACGACATTGTATTTGAGGCTATGTAATAGATGTGTATTCTTTGAGCGAGATGTAGAGAGGTGAGATTGTGAGAGAAAACAGAGGATATTACAGCAGATCTGCTGTAGGTTGTGTCTCTTCATTTTGCTGGATAATAGAAAGGAAGGATTGGCTATTCAGGGTGGACGTAGCCCAAACTGGGTGAACCACGTATATCTGTGTCTCTCTTGTTTTATGTGTTTACATTTTTGCAATATTTTATGTGTCCCATTGCTCCGTAATATATAAATTTCTAACAAGCTAAACAGGTAAAAGCTAGAGAAAAAGTAGCGAAAGGCAATAAAAGAAGAACTCACCCTGAAAAGTGATGATAATGCTCTGACAATTTTTGAGAATAGTATGGTTTTACACAATTTCTGGGTTAAGTGGCTCTAGGTTGCCTCTCAGTCTCTGCGTGATTTCCTAGCTAAGGGCAGGTTGTCCACTGGCTCTACACAAATCTAAAATTCAGTGCTCATTGTGGGTTTGGACTATGCAATTCCTAGACTGAAGGCTTGTTGTCAGTTGGCTATACACAATTCTAGAGTTGAGGGCTCACTTGAAGCCTTAGACTACTCTACATAGTTTCCAAGTTGAAGAGAAACTTCCATCTAGATCTACACAATTCTAAAGTGGAATCACACAGCTGGATTTCACTATGCAATTCTTGAGAGCAAAGCTCATTTCTGGGCTGCATTGCGCAATTCCTAAGGGCAATGTTGGATTCCCTCTAGGACTATGGAGTTTTCCAAGGAATGGAAAGAACTAAATTCAACCAAGTCATAGGGGTCATCTTGTGGTTAGAAATGAAAGAAGCTAAGTGCTCACAAACTATAAAGTGAAAGATAAATTGAAATGAAAACACAAGTACCTGGGAAATGCAAGACAAGCTGCTAAGATTTAAGGAGGGAGACTCCAAAATGGAGTGAAGGAAAAATTTTGTAGGGTGGGTGATGTCGCTGCAACATTCACGACACACTGCTAGAACTCAATCTATCTACATGGACCTTGTCACATGTAAATTGATTCTAACTCCTCTAGTAGTATTGTTCGATTCTTTCATCATCATGTCTTCCTCACTAGCTTGAGTTAAAGATATAGTCCTTGCCATTCTCCTAATTGGTGAACACACATAACAAGCCTAGTGAGTTGAGTTTTTTCAATTGGGGATGAGGGGTATGTTGATGCACAAGTAATTTAGAATGTAATATTTTTAGTTTCATCTTTAGTGTTCATCCGCTACGAGTAACCTTGGACAGTACGTCGACAGAGTCAGTTCAGGAACACAAGCATCACTTTGCTGCCAGCTAGCTTGGATAGTACCTCAGCATAGTTTCTTGCTTCACCTCTCTGAACAAGAAGCCTTTGTCTTCTTTAATCTCCTTTTGTTCTTCCATTTCTTTTGTTTTTCATTTTCAGAGAACTGTGCATAGGCACGTATTTATTTCATGAGGCAAAAGAGGGTTCCCAACATATTGAGAGAAGAAGAGGTTGTCCCTACAGAGAAGTATGTTATATATACCTCTCACATACTTGTTAAGGTTCTCACCCTCACCTTAGTCTACTTGACTGAGTTGGAAAGCATTAAACAAATATAGAAAAACCAATTAGAGTAGGTGGTACTAGTTAAAAGTGCAAGCGTTGTGTTTTCGACAAGACTCACTCTGAACAAAATGTATTTTCCATGACAGTATCATTGACTGAAAGAATGCAAGGCCTTCACAAAGAGAGGAAATAAACAAATCACTAAGGGTTGATAGTTGTAAAATTCATCTTGTACCTCAACCTACTTGTCTCAAGAGCCAAACACGATTTCATGTGAAGCTAAACCTACAGGTGCAAAACAAACAAACAAAGCAAGAAAAGGACATAAGTAAAATGAACAAAAAACAAGTAATCAAATAAGACATGAAAGAAAACACTACTCCTACTCTCAAGATAAATATTTTATGGGGCTGCTCATGTGAAGTGATATTTCCAATGTAGCCACAAGCGCAATGGGTGGCCTATGTAAGCGAAGGCATGGTCGTCAGGAAAGATGTTCAAGAAAGCTAATACACAAGAAATATAGAACAATGAAAACTAGCACAGTCAAAGTTTTAATTCATCCCTAGAAAATAAAAATGTGAAAGAACATGACAGACACTCTATGGACATACCATGGTGTGATAATGCACTGTGCATTAACAACGAGCATGCACACTCTTTTGACCTTGACATGTGAGAAAACATGTAGAGAGAAGAAAACTTGTGTTGTTTAACATGACTTGCTATGCATGACTCCTTCAATGCGTGAACGATGGGATCATGAGATTCTAATGGAGGGTGTAATATGTGCAGATCATACTGATTTTCAATGCGCATGAGAGAGTGATGAGGAGCTTGGGGTGGTTAAAATGATTTCTGATTGGGATCGGAAATAATCTCAAGACAATGAGGACTTGACATAACCATCAACTCAGGTTGAAGTGCCTCAACTGCTTGAGGGGTTTCGATTTCGTCAGTAGGTATATCATCAAAGATCGGTCGCTTAGAAATATCAATAGAAAATAAATCAACATCATGATCAAATGAAGGAGTAAAGAGATCACAACAACCTCAACCAGAAAATTGGAGATGTACATCAACATCCTCATAATCTGACAAATCATACAGAGGGGTTGATGATAAACATATTTTTCACCGTCTAAATTTCTAGAAAGAAAAGATGATAGATTGGGAAGATTCAAAATGGAATATTTGTCCTCTCCTCAACCAAATGATGGGCTAACACCATGTGTGTCCTGTGAATGATCAGAAGTGGAAACATCCAAGAAGAAATTTTCACAAGACAAATATGAAAGGGAAGGATCACAAAAGATGTGACGATATAGCAGATGAGGTGCACACAAAAGTTGATCATCCTTCACTGCAAGCTCTTCTTCAGATTCCCACACATACTCATAAAAAACGACAGTGTAGGTTCATTTCTCAACACCAACTCCATCACCAACTTGATCCTCGTGAACATCACATGTGGAGTTCAGAATGGATGAACAAAAGATATTACAATGTGGAGGATCAACAAAACAAGAGGACAGAGGTTGAGAAAATAAAATCTCATGAAGACCAGCATGCTTGCAACCCACATCTACATATAAATCCGAAGCATGTAAGCTGGGAGGATATCAAAGTTGAATAGACAAGTTCATAACTACTCCCACCTCATCCTGCAGAGCTAGAGCTATTTGATGAGGAGCAAACGGCAGGTCACCTGTGACAGCAACTTTGTCCATCTTAGATTTTGTAGCTCTAACACTGAGCTATACTGAGATGGGTTTGAATGATTCTAAGTTGTGAGGATATTCAAATATTTGAAGAAGATGCTGAAACTATTCACTAAGAGATTTCCAATCAACTTCATGTTCGGGGATTTGAAAAGCAAGATTAAAGAGGTGATCCAAAATTTTCACAATAGAGTCATCAAGTGCTTTCCGTAATTCGATAATTTTTTTATTAAGTGTTTGATGGTCACAATGATTGAAATCACGACCTAGATATCTGATCATGTGATCAAAATGGTGAATGGAGGGTTTGGTAAATGTGTGACACCATTTCCTAACGCGTGTTTCGAACGTGTAAGCGAAAAACCCATAGGCAATGTTGTTTGAGGGGACTTCATCGCTGTGACAAAAGCGTACGATGACAACTGCATGCCTTAGTAGGGCTAATTTGCCTTCACCATGATACTTAAAATGTGACAAGTCATCAAGGATGTCCTTTGACACCTCGAAATCTTCTACATGAGAAAAACATACCGCAGGTATGATTGTAATGTAAGTCACGAATGATTTGTAAAGATGCTGAATTGACTTTGAGGACACATCTTCTCATCTAGCCCTCCTTCTAGCCCCAAAAATGTTCACGGTCCTGGACTCGCCAACATGTCAGTGGATCTCCCTGATAACAAGTCCCAACTAGACCTCCAACCATTTGGAGTAGCAATCTCAGTATTGGGTAGTACAGTAGTGCCTTGACTGCGGTAGTGCACAGAGCTAAGTATGCTAACTTTTTCAGAAGAAAGTGTGTGACCTTGCACTGAATTAAGTGAGATGCATGGGGGTTCTAACATGTAGAGGAGAAAAGGAAGTGTGTCCCTTAGAATCTCGTAACAATATGAAACCTGAAAGGAAGACTTGAGTTGAATGACATCACAGGCTAGAAGCAGAATAATCCACAATCCAAAGTGATGGGATAATAGAACAACACATTCAACAAGATTCGTACAATCAAATACAAATTATTTCATATACAAATTCGTAAGTGAAATAGCATACGTTGCTAAAGAAACCAAAATAGTTGAACAAAAATAACAACATATGCATGAAAATGTGTTGGCTAAGTTATATTATTAAGTGAAAGTTACATCCATAAATACACCTTTTGACAACCACTAGCCCCAATAGTGGAAAATTACAGCCAATGTCAGTTGCTCCACCAAAATGATGTACTTGCTCTACGTTGTGTAGAAGCCAAGGCTCATCACAATATTCTCCAAGCCTTCTCTAACTAATGCCTAGCCAAAAGCTTGGCTCCCAAAAATCCCGGTATTGTGAGTTATGAGGTTCTATATATAGAAAAGGGTGGGGTGACCCTTGACATTCCTCTTTAACTCTTCGACTACCCTAATGAATCTTATAATTACATACTGAATGATCACATTCCACTAGTGACACTTGGAATTTCACTTACAACATACTTAGAATAATATACAATTTCCGCATATACCCATGCAGGAAAAAATAGGTAGCAAATAGCCTAAAAAGACAAAACACTATGATTGTGGAGTGTGGGAAAAGACCAACTCAGCAACCTCCACCTGACGCACCTTGCTCATGTATTAGTGTCAAGCTTGGTATTATGTTGTGATGTCATGATGTTGTCTTGTTGAAAGTGGACTTTTGCCTCCATGGCATCTGGGCATTCGGCCTTGGAACCTCTGTCCATCTAATGTTGAAGCATGCATAATGTTGTCCTTAGTGTGGCTAGACCACCAAACATACTTCTGCATGTTATCTGTTCTCAACTACAAGTCATCATTGGTGGCCTCGTACATCACTTGGTGCATGTACCCGTCTACCTCCAGCTAGAGTTGGTTCTTGAGTGTAGCGTTGGTGGGGGAACCTGTATCTGTTCACTATCTTCTTCAGTTGCTGCCTCTTTCGGCTCATCAACCTATATTAGCATTGTTGCTCTATCACTACACCTTTCCTTTATTCTTCTTCATATTTATGCTTCTCAACTTTTGTTCTTCCTTGAATTCTCATTCTTCCTGCTGTGATGTCTGTTCTTCTACCTGCAAGCTCTGCTCTTTTCTCTTCCATTGCTTTGATGTCCGTGTCATATGCTTCCTTTTGCTTCTATTGTCAAAGCTGTCTGCATGAATACTAAATGTAATTTCTCTCTTCAATTTTTTCCTCCGTCTATTATGTCAGCAATTTCCTCTTTCCCTGACCCTCTATTGGTCTGTTGACTTCTTCCACTGCTGTTGGTTTTGTTGCAATGTTAGTGTTGATTCCTTGTTTGTAAATAGTTTGGCATCTGCATATATTGGCAAGTAAAGTGGTGCTTGCTCAAATATTTCCCCAATGCTACTTTTAGTGGTCACTCTTGAAGCAGCCCTCTTTGGTGTCGTGGTACAATGACTACTAGAGAGAAGTGCTTCATGAGTGTGGTACCTGTGGGACAAAACAGACACTCATGGCAAGCAAACATTAGCTCTTAAAAATCTATTTTTATAGGATGATCAAGTAGTAGCTAGGGAATCTGCTGAGAGAAAATCCACAGTTTTAACTACAAGGGGCGACTGACTAACTATGGGAATTATGCATTATGTAGTCCTGGCAGTTAGTGTGGAAGCCTATTGACTAGAGCTATGCAAAGTGTAATTCAATCTGGGATAAGGCCTATGAGAGACTGTGAATTGCAAAGTCTTAGTGACCAAGATGGGAGGCTGGCACCTACAACTGTGTGGTGTGTAGTTGGAGCTAACCCAAGACAACCTCTGCACAATTCCAGAAGCTAAGGTAGAGGCCTTGATCTGCCACATTGCATAGTGCATACAAGTGAATGTGAGACCTGGGCAAGGGGAACCCAAATCTGTCCATGGGGAGTGTGAAAATAGGCACATCTAAAGGATGATGTGAGGATGAGTGTAGATCTCACTTAGTGTAAATGTATGCATCTAAACCAAGTGTAGTAATGGATCAAACTGAAGGAACAAGAAGCATGCGAAGGGAGTCACTGCAACGCAGACCATTACCACAAAAAGGGGAAAGCTCATGCACCACTTGAGAAGGGCAATATATAACTTGAAACAACACTTATACAAGATAAAAGAAGTTGAAATGTCAGTAGTCGTTCAACAAAATGAGTGAAACAACATTCTCACAAGCCACAAAAAGGTAGAAAAATGAAGTAAAAGAAAAAATCACCCTAAAAGGCGATGAAAATGCTCTGAAGGCACCTTGATCTTCTAGGGAAGATAAATATTCTTGATTGAATGCATAAGGTAGATCTAGAGGCATCCATTACATAGATTTGAGCAAATGGAGTTCATGATGCGTATGCTTGAGATCAAGAAAAACAACAACACTTAGTAGAAACTTCTAAATATGGAAATGTTTCACCTTCGAGAAGCTAATAGTAGATTCCCTACTTCCTAGGGATGCTTTTCCTCTTAGCTTCTTTATTTTTGAGAACACTGCCATGTACTACCCAGAAATAGTGCACAGTTTTGGGGAGGACCTGGCAACTCTCTAGTTCATGCACTGATAGTTTCTGAGCACAATATGGTTTTGCACAATTTCCAAGCTGAGTGGATCTAGGCAACCTCTGAGGATCTATGCAATTTCCTAGTTGAAGGCAGGTTGTCTATTGGCTCTGTTTAATTATAGAGTTGAGTGGTCACTATGGGTTTGAACTATGCAATTATTAGACTTAAGGCTAAATTTTAGCTAACTCTGCGCAATTCTGGAGTTGAAGGCTCACTTGATGTCTTGGACTTCTCTACATAGTTTCTGAGCTAAAGATAAGATTTCAGCTAGGTCTTCACAATTCTGGATTCAAAGCTCACTGCTGGGTTACACAACATAATTCTTGAAAGAAAGGTTCACTGCTGGGTTGGACTATGCAATTCCTGAGAGAAAGGCTAGCTGCCCTCTAGGACTGCGTATTTTTCCAAGGCAATATAAGAACTAAATGCAACCAAGTCATGAAGGTCAACTTTTGGTTAGACAACAAAGCAAGTAAGCACTCAAAAGCTATAAAGTGAAAGATAAATTTAAATGAAAAACTGCTAAGATTTAAGGAGCTAGGCTCCAAAACATAGCGAAGGAAGATTTTTGAAGGGTGGTTTTAGCCGCTACAATAGTAACACATGCTCTATATTTTTCATATATTTCCTTACATGGCATATAGTCTTTACGAAACCTTCATAGCCTTAAATTTTATAAGAAGACTCTGAGCCTCAACTTTGTTCAAATGTATAGAGTTATCATTATATATATATATATATATATATATATATATATATATATATATTATATTATATATATATATCCATTATGATAAGAGATAACTCACTAGGAGTGTTGTACTAAGTTCAACACATCTGAATGTGTTTTTATTTTTTTTCGTTTTGTTTTGATAAATTTTTCCTTTAGTATCTAAAACTCGTGACACAAATTATCTATATTCTACAACAAATTTTCTTTACAACTAAAAATTTTCTTCTTTTTATTTTATTATTTAAAATTTCAAATTTCAAATTGAAGTTTAACAATATTTTCTTCTGTTACTAAAATATATACACATTAAACTAACACTATTCAAAATAAACAATAAATATATTTTCTTCAATCATCATGAAAATAAGTTGATGGTAGCACATATCCAATAACAAAATCTTTTCCTTTTGAAAAATAAATGAACACGTAGAAATAGAATTTAGAAACACCAACTTGCACTAGTTTCTTAAAAATTAAGAGTCAAGTACTTGACTCCTCTAAACATGGAGACAACAACGTACTAGTGTCCCTTCGAGCAATACTAGGCCCACAATTCTTCTTCTATCTGCTACCCGTTTCTTCCCTTTAGGCTCATTTTTTTTCTCATAAAATAATGAGAGAAAATAAAGTAAAAAAACTAATCTCATCCCATCTACCACTCTTTTAGTGGTCAAATAACACCTCCACATCATCAATATGTGGTAGGTAGTTATCTACTTATGAATGAGATCACGTTTCCCATTCTTGAGGACAACTCCATGTCTTCTAGGCAACAATTAATTAGTCAATATCATACTTTTTCTAAATTAAATCTAATCATTCAGAATTGATGCCTAGGACTTCTTGATGGGTAATAACACTTTCACAATAATTACAACCTTTTTCTCTTTCAACCATTTATACTCAAGAATTGATTTTCTAGGTTTCTCTTTATTCCCAAAATAAAACATAATAATTGAAGCTTTACAACAATATATTATCAGTAATAACTTACCGATTATTAAAACGTCTACTTGTTTTTTAATGTATCCTATTTTAACCAAAATAGAATTATGCACATTTAATTACAAGAACATTAAGCCGGGGGATATTACACCAACCTTAAGGAAGTACCTACTCCATCATATGGAAGAACCAACATTCTTTTTCTAGCAAATTACTCTTCCATTCATTTTCAAACTTGAACGCAAAGTCTTTGTTCCCTTCTATCCTTTGAATTATTTTCTTTTCTCAAACTTCTTTGGCTCTCAATGTGCTAGATATTATTTTTCAATACAAAATAAGAAATTCAAATATATTCTCTTCACCACAATTCTCATACTCATCCTATTGCTACTACTCATGAATTCTTCTCTCATGCACAGTCTCACATTACTGTACTCACATAGCTTACACAATCTGACAAGTGGCTTCATATTTTCTATTGATTTTCTAGATAATACATTGTTAACACTCTTTTCCTCTAGAGCTTAATTATTCATTAGCATGGTCGAGCCTTCAATTACCATGGGCATGGATCCATGGGTTTACCCATAGAAAACATGGTTGACTATATCAATAGTTCAAATCCTATTACAATTAAAATTTTCAATGGTGCATGGTTTTGTATAGCTTGTTTTCTCTAGCGTTTATGTTCATGTGATCATGAGAAAAAACCTGGACTTAGACTCCTAGGTTCTTATTGGTATAATTGATCATCAACCTTTTATCCACACACTTCCACAACCATAAACCAATGGTTGTTGGAAAATGGGTTTTATTTTTTAATACATAACATGTAGTCCCCTATGACATAGGGCATGATGACAAACTTAAATGCCAATCACCTCTTTGTCAACCCCAATTTATCTGTTATCTCTCCAACCATCGATGGGATGAGATTCCCCTTGGAAGTTGCCCATATAACACCCACAACTAAGGGTTATGACAATTTCATTCAAATTTAGATCTAGCATCCCATCCTCCTCACGTGCACCCAAGATATCTTGGAAAAACCAAATATATTTGCAATTTATCTTTCTTCACTATATTTAGATCTTGTCCAATAGAAATCCTATAAATTAATGGAATGTCATATCATCAGATGTCATCATGGCCTATGATATTGGGCATTCCACTATTTGTCACACAAATTGTTATATCAACAAAAGGCTAAATTCCTTGAGACCCTTTACCAAACTAGTCCTAGGTGCAAATCCCCAGTCCTTGGGATCTGCTAAGTGATTCCATTATGGAAAAATCACCAAATTCCATGTTGTAGTTCCCCCATGAGCATTTAGAAGTCACATGGCATATGTCACTCTCACATGTTGTAACATCATCATCTAATCCATGTCACACTTATTCTTCTATCATCTCTTGCTAAGATCATGCTATCATCATGATGAAATCATCAGGACACATGTAATATTTTGGTTCATACCATGTATCACCTAGAAGTGGCCCACTTCGCCATTTAAAATTACCAAAATATGTGACATGTGTGACCCTTCTCTACATCCATGTATCAGGGGCCAAGCCTTTTACTAAGTCATATGTTGCATAATCTCTAACTAGACTACAAAATTTTCCATTTTTATTGTGTTAATTTTCCAATTGTTAGTTTTGTTGATATCTTGTTGCATTGTCACCCATGTGGCCTGCTTTTCCATCATCCATAGGAAAACCACTCTTCATGAAACTAATTGTATAAATTGTCCCCCTTTCGGAAGTATTATACTTGGGGAAGGGGGTGTCTATGATCGACCATAGACACCAATCGACTTGTTAACAATCATGAAAAAGTTGTTGTGAATCCACTTCACAAATAATCACCCCCCTCTCTTTAACCATGAACACAAGGCAGGGTGGAATTAACAAGCACTATTTGATTCCAAACCTTAACTAGAAAAATGTTGATCAGCCATGGAGCTTGCAAGCAACCTAAATATTGGGTGGGATTTATCTCCCATGTATCTTCAACCTCTGCTAACCATTGATATCCTAACCATACCTAAACTAACACTTATTGCCCCATAACATGGGCACAAAATAGAAACTTTTGGTTTTTCCCCTTTTTCTCCTCCACATTAGACTCATTTCAAAATGTTTCTTTTAACATCAATGGTAATAGGAACAAAGGTTCCTATTAGTGACAACACATCAAGCAACTATCTCCCCCTTTGGCACTGATAGAAATACAACCAAACATTGTGTGTTAGTAATTGATGGCAACTCCACCACTTGGAAACACTCACTTGTCATGTTGAAGAATCTGTTATTGCTTTCTCATTCTCCACCTTTTCTATTGGTGGTTGATCACTCTCCATATTTACTATCTATAATGTCTTCACACTATCCACCTTTAAGATCAAATGAAAAGTGTTTAGATACTCATGTTACAATTGTTCACCCCGTGAACCTGTATAATAGGATATTGATTCTTCTTTTTCTAATCTAATATTCTTGTGTACCTATCTAATGTTCCCTAACATACCTATTTGATTTAGCACCATTGTATTTAAGCCCATCATGTTAAGGTCATGACTAATTTTTTTTAATGGAACATGATTGTATTTGCTTCTCTATTTTGAAGATTACATGTATTGAATTTGTACTTCTCTTGATATTAAAACATTCCTTGATTTTGGTTGTTTTTCTTGGATCGAATCATTACAAATGTACCTATACATATTTAGAAATTTATCGTCTTTTCTTGTGAAAAAATTAATGGGCCTCTAAATTAGATACAAATTAAGGCCCATCTAACCTTTATTAGACACTTTAAGGATATATTAAACATTTCTTTCTACAATTAATACAATTTTTTTCTTTAATATGTTCTTATAAAGTTTTAGAGATGATTGCATATTATATGCATAATATTGTTTATTTTTTAATAATATTTGGAGAATATTGGGCAGATTATGAAGATTTGGAGTAGGAGATAATGTAGGGACTTTATCCATACTACAAGAGGATCAAAATTGCATAAAATCAACATGGTATTATGAAATTATTGAAAAAAAATTGGAGCTCTAGTGATTGAGAAAATCTAGGAATGTGTCGCCTATCATTTAATGCAGATTCATAGTGTTGGGAACCAAATCCACTATTTGAGGAATTTTGGAGGGGAAATATTCCTCCTTTCAAGGAGAATACTTCCTCATAACATTTTGTAAGTTCCAATTCGAATTTTCCTCTAGGTTTATATATTTCCTAGTCTTATTGTGGACAAAACATGTATTTTTGTAGCGCCACTTTCATTTCTAGCAAGGATGTACTTGGATTAATTCAAATAATGAATTTTTGTGTAATTTTTAGCTTCTAAAAATTGGTTTAGCTCATATCACTCTGATCATCCTTGGGTTTGGCCATCCTAGGATCCTGAGATCCCTCTTGCATAATTTTTGTTTCTCCTTTTCACTTCTTATTCACATCCATCTCTCATTCGTGTTTTTCCTCTTTTTGCATTTAGTATTGATGTTTCTTTTGTCATAGGATTGGGTTAAATGATTGAAGTGATTTTTTTTTTTCAGGTACCTATAGAGTTACAAGAATTATGAATCCTTGTAATATATTTTAAAATTCATATTCATCACTGAGCTACTTGGATTGGTTTACTAGTTCACAAATCTTGAATTCTTGGAAGTCCCTTGTAGCAAAAAGTAGTAATTTTATGCTTGTTTTTAGAACATGTTAATGATATTTAATTGAGTTTATTATAATTTTATTAGGTCCTAAAAATATTTAATTTAATAAAAAAAACTACCCCAATGCATTTTCACTTGATTAGGTAAGCCATTTGATAGGTTAACTAGCTCACTAGTTCTTGAATTTCTAGTTTTTAGAGTAGTATTTTTCTATTATTTTTTAATGCGTGTTAATAAAGATATTTTGGAGTGATTCCACTTGTAATAGAGTCCTAAGACATCCTAATTAATAAAAAAAACTTACTCATCCGTTTTTTTATTTGATTTACTTGCTCGTTCGATGAATTATCTCCTCCTGTAGCAATTCCATTTCGCTTGTAGCAGCCTCCTGTAGCAATCATTTAGCACATGTAAACTTGAACATATTTGCTCCAAAATCTTGGTTTTTGTCTGTTAGGCTTGAATCATTATTCCTAAGATCTAAATACATGCTTGAGGAAGAGTAAAAACCAAATAGGACATGTTGTTTTACATAGATTAGGCATATTTATTTGAATTCACGCCCTTAACTTTTTAATTAGAAATTGTTGTTCTTGCCTAGGATTAATTTCTTTTCAAAGTAAAATTTCCATTTATGAAATTAGTTTAGGAATTGATTTCTTTTATTTCACTCTATTACATTATATCAACTAAATAAGGACACATTTTATGTTTCACATATAGTGCCAACACCTCTTAAGTTTGTACGAACCCCAGGTTGACAATTTAAGTTGGTAGCCTTGGGAATTGCAACATTCTTCTTGCAATATTGAGGCTCATCAGAAATATAGTGAAGATAAGAGTGGGACATGACTCCCAACTTCTCCCTTAAATAAACAAGAGGTTCTTGGGGAAGAGTCTTGGTAAATATATCAACAACTTCTATATTTGTTGAGATATATTCCAACTTGACAATTTTTCCAACCACGTTGTCTAAGGAAATGGTACTTGATGGGGATATTCTTGGTATTTGAACCAAGCACATGTTTTTTGGATATGCTGATAGGTCTTGTATTGTCACAAATAATTGGAATAGATTTATCATTCAATACCTACATGTCCTATGTTATCTATTTCATCCACAAAATATGAGTGCAACTTACTACAGTTGTTATGAATTTTTTTCAGTAGTAGAAAGGGAGATAGATGTTTACCTTTTGTTGAACCATTCCAATAAGATTTTTTCAAAAAAAATATAACCATCACTTGTGATTTTCCTATCTTCTATAGTTCTAGCATAATCAACATATATGTATGTCATTAATCAAAAAATTTGATCCTTTCAATACCATAGACCATAGTCCATTATGGCTCTTAGATATCTAAAATTCCTCTTAGTAGATTAGAGGTGACATTATTTTGGGGATAATCTATACCATGCAACTAGACTAATAGCTTGTATGATTTCTATGAATGAGGCTATTAGATAGACTAATTTGTCAATTTTTTATCTATACATTATTTTATTTACCTCTGGTGATGCATGCTCTTTATTGAGCTTACATCCAGCAGCCATAGGAGTACTAACAAGAGAACACATTCCAACTTAATTCAACATTTCTTTGAGGTATCTTCTCTAGAGAATGGATATACATATTTCCGTTTTAGTAATATGAAATCCATAAAAGAATGAGAGTTCCCCAATAATGGTCATATCAAACTTAGTTTTCATGTCAACAACAAATATTTGGCTGAGTAAATCTACCTCACTCAGAAAAAAAAATGTCATCAACATAAACAAAAATAGTTAAAAAAAATCATTGTCATATTTCTTGTACAACATATTTTCAACTACTTCTCTTTTAAATCTTTTTTGTTACAAGTATTTGTCTAATTTGGAATACCATGCCCTAGGTACTAGTTTAAGTCCATATAATGCCTTTATAGCCTACACATTTCCTTTATATTTTTTATAGTTTTAAACATTCAATATCTTATATGAAAACATCTTCTTCAAGACCATCATTGAGAGAAAACTAATTTAACATCCATTCTATATACTTCTAATTTTTTGTGACATGAAAATGATAGGAACATCCTTATTACCTCTAGTCATGTTACAGGTGCAAAATTATCTTCAAAATCTATTTCCTAACTGAGCATAGCCTTTACATACTAACCTAGACTTATTTCTTGCAACTCACCCATCCTCATCCAATTTATTCCTAAAGACACATTGCTTTCTAGTCACATTTTTATTTGTTGGTCTTGGAACGAATTCTCAAATCTAATTTTTCTCAATTTGATCCAGTTCCTCATTCATGGATTTTATCCAATGATCATATTTTCTATCCTAATAAAATTATATTGGTTCAATCATTGATAGCATAAAAATATGCGTTTGACTGAAGGTATTCATTATTCTTCTTCAAGTTTGAACACCTGTTTCCTTATCATGAAAAATATTATCTATAGGGTGATGTTTTTGTACATATCTTGAGGGTGTTTTTGGGTGAGATAATTTTTCCTACTCTTCTTATTCTTCTTGTGATTCTTCAAAGTATTCGAATTCATATACATTGTTGTCCTGATCAGGTGGATTGATAAATATTGTTTGTTAGATTTTGGAATGTAACTCCTCATCCACTTTTGACATGAATGAAATCAACTACTTTTAATATCTTTTATTGTAACATATGTAGGCCGTGATATTAGTAGAATATATTTAAAATATTCCTTCATCAACCCTTCCATCAAACTTACCCAAGTTGTCATCATTGTTTTTGATGTAGCACTTGCCACCAAGTCCCTGAAGTGTTTTATTGTTGATAATTTTCCATATCACTTCTCGTATGATGTCTTATCACTGTTTGTTCTAAGATTTCATTGATTTAAAATATGAACTGTTTTAGGAATAACTATAGCCCAAAATGTTTTTGGCATATTTCTTTGATCCACCATGGCTCTTGCCAATTGTTGGAGTGATCTATTTTGTTTCTTATCTAAAACATTTTGTTGTGGGTTGTTAGCAATAGTGAGTTTTCTTCTTATGTCATGCTCTTCATAAAAATTTCTAAACTCATTTGAACTTAACTCCCCACCTCTATGTTACCTTACACATTATATTTTTCACTTGTTTGATTCTCATCCATGGATTTGGAAATCTTAAACTTTTTTAATTCCTTAGACTATTCTTTTAGATATCTAATCCATGTAATTATTGTATAATCCTCAATAATCAACATGAATTAAATATCACCAATTTTAGTCTTAGTTCTTTTGGGCCCACACAAGTTTGTATGAACTAGTTGTAGTGGCATGGTCGATGAATGTTCTTTAGTTTTTAGAGGTACTAGGATTTTCTTTCCAATTTTGCATGATTTGCAAATTGTGTTTCTTGGGTTATAAATTTTTAGTATATCCTTTACACCCCCCTTTTTTATAAGCTTGATAATACCATTGAAATTCAAGTGTCCTAGTCTTCTATGCCACAAACATCTTCCACTAAGATTCCCCAAATAGCCATTCTCATTTTCTTCCTTGAGAATGTACACATTCTTTTAGGTTCTCACTCCTATCGCCATTACCTCTATTTTGTTTTCTAAATTTATCTCACAACCTTTGGAATGAATGGTAACATCATATCATTAATCACACATTAGGATTACACTTAAGCTATTATGTTTGAGCCTATCTACAAAGAGAATTTTATGATCTTTACCACTTCCTTTGTCCAAACTCATTATTCATTTTCCCCTAATGTATCTTGGAGCATAATTGCCAAAAATGACACTTCTTCTCTTTCTTTCATTCAATGACATGACTTTTATTTCGTCACTAATCATATGTTTATAGTATCCACTTTCCACATACCAAAATCTCCCTTACCTTTGGACATATAAGACAATTCCACACTCTTATTTATTTTCTTTCTTTTTCTTCATGCAGGTGTTGGGTTTTTCTTGTGCCTTTTAACCTGAGAAGTTTCTCTAAGTTTTCTAGCTCTACACTCAGCCACTTTATGTCCATAATTATGATAGCTAAATAATTAAACAACATCAAATAAGGGATAAAAATGATTTTTTCCTTCATATTTCTTTTATGTGAATTTAAACATATTTAGCTATATTTCACAGATAAGATTCAATTCCTTTACTTATTATTATATTTTTTCAAAAATATGCTCTATGGTATATAAATTTATGTCTAGAACTTGTATAAAAATGATGGTAACCCTTGAAAATGATCTGGTACCTAGGCGTAAATTCCCTTTCAGGGTGGGATATGCTAATTCTTGGTTGAATTCCTCTTGGACATGAACAAGGTATGTACTCACTTTTCACTCATTTGTTGTGGTTGTCAAACTTTTTGTTATAAACTTTCTATTCCTATTGTTGATTTCCTTTGGCTGAATTCTTTGTTGATCCTTTGAATGTTACAGCATAGATGATTGGTCCTTTATCTTCAACTTTATCATAGCTTAAATCTCCTTTGTAGCCCAAACCCATTTTGATGAGAGGAGATCTCTGAATACTAAGAATCTCATCAATCTTTCCAAATCCTCTAATAAACTTGAAATTCTAGTTTAATTAATTCTTGGATATTTCTAATTCCTTTTTGGAGAAGATAATTTCTTCTTCTTGTTTTTCACACTCGATATTTTATTTTAATGATTTGTAATAAGGATATCCTTAATTTTATTTGCTTCTTCCAAATAAAATTTCAAAAGAATAAGTGATGAATCTTCATATTTTTAATTTTCCTCTTTAAATTATGCCAGTACCTCCTTCTGCTTCTTCATCTTTTTTCCAAGCCTTTGAATTTCTACAAAGGCACTGATAAGTTTCCCCTCTTGTTTTACTTCATCCCATTCTGCATAATACTCATATTTTTGTTCATCTAAATCTTTTAAATTGATAAGCATAAAGTTCTTCATTGTTTTTCTTGTTATCTCTTCATCCAAGTATTTCTCATATTTATATTCTAAGGAATTGTTTTCTTCTTGAGTATCAAAACTCTTCTTTTTGTACTTATTTTTCTCCTTTACATTCATATATTTATTCTTCTCATTATGATTATGTTTATTTTTTTCTCCCTTGTATGGAGATTTAAATGCATAATGGCCTACTTTTCCACAATAAAATCATTTTGAAAGTTAACTAACTTTTTTACATTCAGGATCCTCTCTTCAATATTTTGAAAAACTTTCCCTCTTATTCATTAGATCCATATTTGTAGTGTTCTATATCTTGATCTCTATTCCTGTCAACTTTAAAGGAAACCTCCCTTGTTGTAGAGTGTCCTTTCAAAGTTTCTATTTCATAGGCTATTGGTGTTCCATGCAATCAGTCCAACGTAAATGTGTTGAATTCATGCATCTCCTCAATGGATGATAATTTGGCATTGAATCTAACTTGAATAGAGCTCACCACCTTTTGACTATAAAGGTGTCATTAATTTTTTCCTTGTGTCCTCTCATGGTTTTAACTATCTTGTCCTCTTAAAGAATTTTCTTTTATATATTCTCATCCTTTATCATCTCTAATGCTTCAAATGGAATTTTGTAGCCTTGAAGTTTGGCTTTATATATGGTAGTATCATCTTCATAGGAAATCGTTATATTGTCCCAAATATATTTTTTCTTGTACATTGCATGACTTTAAATAACTCAAGTTCAGGAAAACCACTTATGATTGCATTCATCGCTTTAGCGTTATTAATGAACCAAAGATTCTCATCATTACTAACTAGTACATTTGATTTTTATAGTCTTTCGTACTATTTCCTTAACATAAAAACCCAAAGAAATTATGTATATTCTTATTTGCACCTTATAGAATGCATAATTTTTTCAAGTGAACATGGGGGAATTTTTAGTGGAATTTCCATTCTGGTTAGGCATTACCTTTGATTTGCATTTTAGTGAAGTTGTTGCTAAAGGAACTAGCTCTGATACCAATTTTTGGAAACAAGGATAATACTGAGAGGGGAGGAGAATAAATATTATATCATTTAAAAAATCTTTTAGATTATTTATGTTATTACAAATTAGTTACACCACAACACCATAAACAAAATAAATTACACATATGAGACATTTCCATTTATATGGAAACCCATAAAGGTATAAAATCATAAAACTTATGTCTAAAACAATATTGTATGCTTAAACCTACTATTACATTAATGTGTTTTATAACAAATAGGAGGAGACACCTATCCCATGAATTTAAAAGCACCCATTTGTAGGAAGCTCCAACTTGTTGATGTTTATTGGCATCAGCCTAAAGGAAGAACCCACTCCTTAACATGTGAGAACTAACCTCATTTTTCTACTAGATCTATTTTTCATTCATTTTCAAACTTAAACCGATAAGATTTTGTCCTTTTTGTATTTTCAGTTATTTTTTATTCTCCCACTACTTCAATTCTCATTCAAATTACATATTCTTTCACAAGATCAAATCAGCATTTCAATTGTATTCTCTCTGCAACAATTCTCCTTCTCACTCTACTATTTCTACTTAACAATTATTCTCTCATTTATAGTCCCACATTATTTTACTCACATAGAGACTTCATATTTTCTATTCCTTTTATATGTAATCCATCGTCAAAACTCTTTCTCTCCTGACCCTAAGTATTCATCAATAAATATAAGCATTATTGTATTGTTTTCTTCTTCTTTTATAGGATTTTTCCCTTCTATTAATAGGGGCATAAATCCATGGTATTACCCATGCAAAATCTAGTTGATTGTATCAACAATTCAAGTCATTTTGAATGTATCAACAATTCAAATCATGTTACAGCTGAAAAAATCAATGGCAAACGATTATCTATAACACCTTTTGTCTAGCATTTCTCTTCATGTTTCTGCGTGTTGAAACCTAGAACTAGGCTCCTAGGAACTTATTGATTTGACTTACCATCAACTATTTATACATAAACTACCCTATACATATCCCAATGGTTAATGACTGATGATATTTAGCCCTTAAGTGCTTAACATTAGTCCCTTATGACTTGGCAAATGACTATGGACTTAAATGTCACTCACTGTACAATCATTCGTGCTTTATATATTTATTGCTCCAATTGATTATGGGTTGATAGGCCTAGAGTGTAGAAGGATCCTTGTCACTTTTCCATCTAATACCCATGATCAAGGATTGTCACCACTACCCTTTGAACTTAATCCTCGTATCTAGTCCTCCTCAAATGCACCCCTGGATTTCTTGGAAAAGCCCTATATATATGGAATTTATCCTTATTAACTATATTTGGATTTAGTGTAAAAAATATAGTACGTTAATGGATTCCTGAACCATCGAGTGCTTGGCTGACCTAGGATATTATGCCTTATACAATTTTTGGCACAAATTGTTATTTTATGCAAAGAATAAATACAGTTGGAAACTTTGCCAAAGTATTCCTTGGCACAAATCTCAATACCTTAGGATATTCCAAGTCACTGCATGATGGAACAATTATGAACTTCCATGTGGTAACTTTCCTTATATCACTCTCAAATGTTACAACATAATCATCTAAGCCATGTCACACTTCCTCTTTAGTCACTTGTTATTGATGTCATGTTGTCATCATGCCACATTTGATCCTCTAACTAGTTCCACATGTGACCCAAAAGAAACTCAATTGACCATAAAAATCACCAAAACATGTGACACATGTCATCATTCCATATAGCCACATGTTATGGATGACTTTTCTTACTACATTATTTGTTTCATCATCTCTCATTGGATTACCACTTGTGCCATTTTTTGTTGCATTAGTTTTCCAATGGATAGTTGTGTTGGTGTCTTACTATGTTGTCACTGTTGTCACTTCCTTTGCCAACATCTACACGAAAACTACTCTTTGCAAAAATTCTCATATCATAGCCATCCCTTTTGGAAATATTTTACTTGAGTGAGGGTGGTCGATAGTCCATCGTATCCTTTGATCAACTTATCAATAGTCATTCATGGTTTGGTTCCAATCCAGTTTGTGCCCCTCTCACCCCTACCATTAACCCTTGACATAAGGGGGGTGGCACGATTAATAAGTATCATTTAATTTTGGTCCATAACCAAATCCATAATGATCGAGAATGGGGCATGTTTGAAACTTAACCATGGGGTGTGACACAATCCCATGTATCTTTAGATTTTGTTAGTTGTTGATATCTTGACCTTCCCTGATATGCTTATGAGCATCTCACAACATGTACAAAAATAGGAACTTTGGGTTTTCCCCCTTTTCTTCTTCCCATTAGACTCATTTCTCAATGTTTCCTTTGACATAAATGAAAATAATCACAACATCTTGTATTAATGAAAACATGTTGAGCAACATATTACACTTCAGTAAATCATTTATAATAGAGAACATAATAGTTTGATAGACAAACCCGTATTGCAAACACATATCTTTCAAAAAATAGCTTTTTTTTCTACTACACTAATAAATATTTATATCCATATGGTATCATTTATGTGAATCCTTCCTCTAAGGGGGTTAGGCATAGAGACCTTTTGTGTTACATAAATAAAAAAAATCAAAACATCATGAGATATCTAACCACATAAGTAAGATATTTTAGATTTGATCTATCTATCCAAACACATAATGGAATCCCATATTTATAGTAATGGAACTGATGAGTTTCCATCATGTTGTCTCTTCCACCATTTAAAACAACCATCATCAATTATTTTACCATATCCTTTCACTCTTTATTTATATTCATACTATATTTGTTCATGAATATACTACAATATGCCTATAGGTGTTAAGTAGCTAATTATAATTTATTTCCTTTTTTAATGAATAATAAAGAGTAATATTTCATTTATTATTAATGATGATTTAACCAATGCAGTTCCTACAACTCATTACATTTCTCATAACCAACTTCCAATGTTTGCATATTTGCAGGATTCTAATCCAAAATTTGCCATAAGGGACTTATTCTTGAGAAGGTCAAGATTGTTTGGATGATATTCAAACATGCCTAGGTCATGTGTGAGATCCTCTAGCTCACGATCAAATTTCTAGATAAATTAGATAGTAGTTTGTTGGAACAATCAGGTTGTACATGATTTCTAGAGAAATGAAGAAGAATCTAGAAAATCTATGCCATAGGTTTTCTCCTGAACAATCTTAATTAGGTGAACCAAAAGGGATCTCTCGAAAATATTATTGATTGGGTAGATATGAAGGGTTATTTCAAGAATATATGTTTTGTTTCAGAATGTTTCCAAAATTGAGAAACCAATTAGCAAACCACACCAAATAAGGCATTTCTTATTTCTCTGTTCTAAATTTGCAGAAGATGTTTATAGATGAGATATTGATTACTCATTTAAGATCTATAGATGTGGGTTTCATAGGAATTTCTTTGTATTATGTAATGTATAGATACAACGATAGGACATTCAAACATGGTTAATGAGATTTATAAGAAAATATTATTCTGATCTAATATGTTCAATCATTAGGACACTTGTGCTTACATAAGATTTTGATGTAATCCTTCAGATACTAATATGAGACTATTGGTTATGTGTATGCAT
Organism: Pinus taeda; assembly: GCA_000404065.3. Lineage (NCBI taxonomy): Eukaryota > Viridiplantae > Streptophyta > Pinopsida > Pinales > Pinaceae > Pinus > Pinus taeda. The sequence goes on from APFE030590763.1 coordinate 50,333, forward strand.
CTTTTTGTTTGAAAATTATGTGCATGATCTAATTTTTACTTAAGGCACACGTTTTAGTTGGAAATGGCTGACAAACTTAGCATATGCTCCTTTTTTCGTAAAACATTTTAATGAAGTCTAGTGTGTCGATCTAAAATCTATTATTGTGAATTTACATAGCCTGAATTTTTGCATTATATTTAATCTTGATGTCTTCTTGATATTGGTGCTAATATTTTGTTATGTAACAAATTTTGTTTATCATATAACATATTAATTTACGGATTAATGTAGTAGCAATAAGATCTAGGGTTGAATAATGTATTCAACCATACAATTGTGTAAATTCCATTGTTTATTAGTTCATTGTTGACACCACTATGTGTGTGGTGTGCTAGCTTTGAATTTCATTGGGGGTTTGATTCATCATGCTATGTTCGAGGACGATTTTTGTTTATAGGGATGGATCTAATTACTGTATGATGATTTTGATGCATCGTAACCTCTCTTTTTTATAAGAAGACCTAAATATATGGAGTGTGAAATACTATGGATAAAAAGGGTCTGGACTTGTATTGGATTCATAATTATTATAGTAGATTATCGTTTCTTGTTGTATTAATAAACTTACAAATTGAAGGATATCAATATGGCTTATAACTATGCATGTAGTATTTAGATGGGATAGCTCAGATGAAGCATGAAGAGAGAGTCACTTGAAGGCGCTTTGCAATATATACCTAGTCAAATATTTCCTTTTTTGTAGGATTCTTTTCTTTGCCTAGATTTTTGATAGATGCATGTGCATAAACTAACTAAATAGAAGACTTATAGGTAGCATGTAGGAACTCCTAAATCCTAACAAAATCAACTGTAATCTTGCTTTTTAGTGACTAAAATCCTTGTTTTATAATAATAAGTTGTTTTTATTTAATATCATATTTCTATTGCAGTAATAGGATAAAAGACATATCAACATTTTGTACCTCTGCAAATATAATGTAGCATCTTGAAGTATTTGACCCTTGGTCGATAATTTATTCTAAAAATATTGGTGCAATTATTTTGATAGACATTTTTTCATAATTTCTATGGAAGCGCTAGAAGGTAAGGTATGATGGGAAGTTCGAGGAGTGGGAAGGTAAGATGGGAGGTAAGAACATACATGATCAATTTGGTGAGTCTCACAAACCTTTGTTGAGTTGGCACATTTTATCTCCTTTTATGGAACCATGTTTTATTTTATGCTTGTATCATGGAAAGAAATAATCTAACTCATAACAAATAGATAACTGTTGACAATAGTTTTTAATAGTGAGAGGATATCCAAGTACGTAAAAAATATTATTTCAAAATTCATTTCTCCTACCATACATCATTTATTTATTTGATAATTTTTTATTTGGGTGTGATAAGAACTCCCCCATACACTAATACATGTGCTAGATAGGAATTATCAAGTAATAAGGTGGAATACAAGAATGTTCAATAACCTATTAGAGAATGTTAATCCAAGAACTTTCTCTAATCCTAGCAGAAACTAATGTCTCTACCTCTACCTCTCAAGAAGAGTAAATCTTGGTAGAAATCAAGAGAATATTTTTCTATCCAGAAGTGATAGAAGATAAAAATTTCCATGAGCCATAGCAAAATGTAGAAATATTCTCTAATAAACTTCACCAATATTCCCAAGATACCAAAGAGTCATAGGTCATATTTGATGGATACCATATATTCATATATGAGATTAAATATTTCATAACTTCCCTTTCATCGAATCCATCAAGAACATAAGGGACTAACCATCTTATAGAGGAAGATCTGTGCGACATTCAAGAGGAACTCATATAAATTTGACAAAATGAGCAAAGGAACCAAGAATATCATGACTACATTGATTTTTTTTTTCAAATGGAAATTTGATCAAGGTTCCAATCTCTTCTTCAACAAATATTTTCATTATATCATTTGAAGCAACTAGTCTCTTATGCTCCTGTATGCATCGAATCATATTTATTAAACCTGAGCATGAGTACATTTACTATCATTCCACACATGGCTTCACTAGAAATATGCCTAAACCTGGGGAAATAGTTTCTCTTTAGTAAATTAGATTAGTGTAGAGGAATAAATCAATAAAATAGTAAATATAAAAACAGGTCTAACTATGAAAATTAGGAAACTTTCACAATTATACAAGGAAATTGCTTGAAAACTAGGTTACTAGCTAGGAAAGTCCCCAATAATCTATATACCATGCCACCTTTCCTCCTCAAATCCTTCAAATGTTTATATATCATTTTGTTAGACGATGTGGGATGAATTAATTCCCTCTTTACTAATAAGCCTTGGCCCATTGTTATCAACACATTATCTTAGTTCAAGGCTAGAGAATTATTTTAGTACCTTCAAGTGTGTAGGCATCCATGGTAGTATTTCTTGCTATAAATATTGGGAATACATCAATGTCCCCTAATTTTCATCTCTTATAGGTGACTTGACTTCAACACCTTCATTCATCCATGGAAATATCTGCTGAGGTGCCTTGATTCTCATTGGAATCATTGGAGAGTTATATCGCATTGGTTAATGACACATTAATGGCTAGTAATCCAATGATTTGTTTCCATGATCAACTCCAACACATCCATTCATAAGGAAATATTTGCACCATGGGCCCGTTTCAATTAAGATTTTTTTGAATCATTCAATTGTAGTTGAATCCTTTCAAAAATTACAAATAACGAGGGCCAAGTAATTGTTGGTCTACTTGGGCAATGACAAGTTTAACTTCAACTTCTCAAAAGTGTTAGGAACCATGCTTATGTACTTACATGTTTCCCATAACCATCATATAGTATGGTATCCACTCAAAGTTTTCTTGCATATAATACTCATAAATGGAATTCATCACTCATCAACCTTTTTATACTTAGTATTAATCAGAATTGGTCATAGTTGTTTTTTCTATAAGCTCAATGGCACTTAGTTCCCAAATCCAGTCTCTTCATTAGCATGCTAGATAGATTTAAGATATTTAGGTAAAAATTAGCTTGAAACATTCTAAATGGTTAAGAATTTAATGAATGATGATAAGAAACTGTTGTAAGTTTTTTCTTTTGTCTATCCCTATTTCTTTGTAAATAACCTTCCCAAAATGCTTCAACCCTCATTCCTCATTATATACCATCATGCATCTCATTTCTATTTTGACTCTTAATCGGACATGAAAATATTGTTCCTTCTCTTAGCAATCTAATTTCACCAAAGTTTGGGCATTGTAAGTTATCTTTTGTAGATAGGCTTAAGTTAAAAGCCTAGATGTTCTTTGATGGTTGTCCAATGATTTTGGGATGAACATTTTTTCTTATGAGTGCAAGTGATGATCAATTGAAGAAATTTAAAAATGTTTTTCAATATGTAGAGCTTGTAGCCTAGCATTTATCCATTGAAGACCTATTTCCTTACAAAAGAATGTTTCACCTTTCCCAAACTTCTGTTAAATTCATGAATAATTGTTCCATTTCTAGACAAACAATTATGTTTAGATATGTCTATTTATATGATAACTAGTTCTATTGTCCTTATTCTAGAACAAATCCTGTCAGGCGAAATGAAAATCCTAAAAATATCTTACTGCACTTAAATTTTTTGGGCCTAAGTAGGTGACCGTCTAATTGCTAACAATAAATGAGAGTTAAAACCATCTCCTATTGTGGAAGCCTTAGTGCATCGAATAAGCTCTTTGTGACCATTGGTATCATGTTGACATACTTGTTTGGGTTTGTTTCTTAGTTGGAGTTCTCTGGCGATTGTTGTTTTAGTTCATTGTGCTATTACATTTTTTGCGTTATTAATTTTTATCCATAAATCTAAAAAATGGTTGATGTGTCCCTAGAAGTTGTTCAAATCAGAAGTGTAGTGGATGAAATATATTAACAATCTAGAATAAAGTTTTCTGAGATAGTTGAATAGAAATATGCAATTCTTTTTACTATTGGCAATGGGTGCCTTCTTTTACATTAGTTTCTTTAACTATTGTTTATATAGTGTTGGTTGGAAAATTTTGTAGATATCTCCTTATAGTATCCTCTATAGGAATGTTTTTTTGTATTTTCCTAGTTTGCATTTCCTTAACTTAAAAGGTGACCTAGTTGTAGATTCACATCTTGAAATTTTGGCCATCACAAAAATGCGTGTTTACATTGTCTCTTTTTCCCTTGTTATTGTTGTTGTCCCTTGGGTCTTCATGTCAGAGACACTTTTTTTTGATGTCAAGGTATTGGATACAAGTATAGAAACAATGGAAAATAGGTCGTCCTTTTGGTTGGTGACTATGATGAAAATTTTGCTTCTAGAATTAAACACTGCGGAAAATAGTGTTCCAAAGGGACAAGGCAAGATTGTGGCAGATGGGAAAGGATTTAGAACTACAAAATACCTTAATAAAGTGAACCATATTTATATAGCACAAAGAGCACTTCTTCATGTTCATTAAAAAATATCTGAAGGAGACATTAATGTAAAGGTGAAGGAGGATATTGATAAAAAGACAACTTTGATAGTTACTAGATAGTTGGTGCCTACTAATCAAGTTTCTTGTGTACTTGGAAAAGGAATAAATATTCTTCAAAAAATTCACATAGAAAGTAGTTCTCAAATCCATTTTATTTCAAGAGAATAGGTTCCTACATATTCCTTACCTACAGATGAAGTGGTACATATAATGGGAGATGTTACAACTACCAGAAAGGTTGTATTAGCTATATCCATAAGTCTTCATGAAAAATATCCTTGTGATCAACCTATGGGTCATCATACTCATGGGTATGGCATTCCGCATTATGATATTTTCTCAAAAGAATTCATCAGTAATGCAATGAGCTAGATTTCCGGGTGTTGGGTCAGGTGGCAGTATTAACTATCATGTAAAGCGAACTTGCATGAAATTGGTCCTAACATGAGGTCACTACTTTATATAAATGATCTGAATTGGATCATTATATTTTTTGTCATCCATCTCGATGCATTTGGAGTGGAAAAAGTGGAGGAATCAACTCGAGGGACCTTTTTTACTAATGGGAACTTGTTTGGCAAAACAAGGACTGAAACCTTCCAGGAGCATTTTGATGCATAAACAAGGTTTTTTAGGGGTAATTTTTTTTTTCGCTAAAATAAGGGACACTTCCTGCTATTCTACACACATAGATATTTCCAACGGTAAAAGAATCACGTCAATCAGAGTTTGTGTGCAAAATTTATGCCACTCAAAAGCTGGCCTTCATGTTTTCACACCTATAGTTTGGGAGGATGTCACATTAGCCCCCATTATTAATAAAAAAGGCGATAGCCACGTTTTTTTGGTGTAAAAGACTCTATAAGAGTCTATTTTGTAATTGTAGTTAACAGTCGATGTAGACAAACATAACCACTAGAAGGTTAATGAGTTGTGTTATAACCAGGCCACTAGGAGGAAGAGGGATTCCATCCTTTCAAGAGAATTTTGTTCCATACTTGAGCAAAGATAACCAGGAGAGATAGGAGTTAGACAAAATGGAGAGGTGTTGTACACTATAGTATCCCAAAGGCCACAAACATTACTTCTTTGGATCTGCGACCATATTTCCAAACAAAGAAAGTGAGTGAAGTGGCCTCACCATCTTGCTGGGTTTTCTCCCGAACGGGTTTCCTAGAGAGAATATCTTGTTTATTATGTGTGTGAGAGCTTATTTTTTCATTGTCTAATTTTCTGCTTGATTTACTTTAACATGCATGCACTAATTACAGTTAATTTTACAAATCTAGAAATTACATAAAACTATGATAGTGTAGAATCTTAGGATTTTATAGAATATTATCAAATACGTTGTGACGAAATTTGAAGTGGAATATCCATGGAAGATTACAGATCATTTGATATCAAAGTAGCTTTATTTGGGTATTTTATGGAGATTGCAAGTATCTATATCGGTGAGGCCGAAAATCGTAAAAACCTAATCATGGGTGATGAATCTATAAATGAACCTCGTGAACCTACAAAGGTATGGGTTTCGCTTCTCGAAGAATAGGTCGTGGATATAAAATACAATGTAAAATTCATCATGGATGACCTAGCAAATAAGCTGTGGATATTTAGAAAATAGTGGGTTTCAAATTCAGAGAAAAAATCATGAGGATCGGGAAAATGGAGAAGACGCAGATAACTAGTTTGAGAAAGAACCTAGAAAAGATTAACCTAGTTCGAGTGTCGTGAACCAATCCTTTTTTGAAGTGGAAGAAAAATTCGACATCATGCCATACAATGGCAATATTGATGATCAGAAGCTGAACCACTGGCTACAACAATTGGAAGTTTATTTTAGTATCCATTAGGTCGAGGAAGGGCAAAAAATCTCATTCGCAAGATTGAAATTGGAGGGCGATGCACTGAATTGGTGGGAGAGCCACATGGAAACCCTGAGGTTCGAGGGAGAACATCTACTAACTAAGTGGGAGGATTTAAAAACCGTCAGTAAGTCACCGTTTTATATCATTGGGTATGTTGAAGACCAGTGGATCTCATGGAATTACTACAGGCAAAACTCGGGCCAAAGCAAGTAGGAGTACACCATAGAATTCAGAAGGATGACTATAATATTGGGTATCTCTCCAAAGAACTCATATGTACTCCTCAAGTATTTGAGGCGTCTGCACCACCATCTTTGTGAGCAAATGATGTTGTTCAAGAACAAAATGGTGGAGGAGGCTTGCGTACAGGCATAATACCTAGAGAACATATGCCTGAAAAGAGTGAAATCAAGTGGATCGAAGAAAAAGTATCAATAAGACACTTCTAAGGATGGGAAGAAGAAGCAAGAATGGGGAAAGATAAAAAGATGGCTGCCACAACACACCAGTGCAAAGATCCTAGCAACCACTGTAACATTGATGTCCATATAGAGGAGAAGTGTTGGAAGTTGCATCTAGAGCTAAACCCAATGAAGAAGAAGAAAGATAATAAGAAGAAGAATCTCATGGCCACTGATTCAAGTAACCAATTTTAAGGAAACTTAGACGTGGATGAGAAGAACATCTGTACATCAGTGTGGAAGGAGGTGAACCTAAGTAGCCTTCAACAATAGGAAGAGAAAGAAATGACCAAACTCTTCCATGTAAAGATACAGGTCAAGAAGATGAAGATTGATGCTCTGTTTGAGTCAGGATCGCAAGAAAGTCTAATTTCAGTAGATCTAGTCAATAAGTTGGGGCTATAAGTTCATGATCATCCAAACCCATAGCCACTGGGATGCATACATAAGGATGCAGAGCGGAAGGTAACAAAATAATGCAAAATCAGATTTTATATCAATGTTGATTTGATTGATGAAGTAGATCTAGATGTGGTTCCCGTTGATGTATGTGGAGTCATGCTTAGGAGTCCATACATCTACATGCATTATGCAATATTCATTAGGAGAATTAATAAGTACCATCTCATCAAGGATGAAAAATCGTTCATGATCAACGCGCACAAAGGGAAGTAAAAAATTTCATTGGTAAGTGCCAATTAGGTCAAGAAATTGATGAGTTCCCACAATAAGTATGTTTTATTCTTTTTAAGAGAAGTTCAGTCTACAAAGGAGTCAATAAGAGGCAAGGCATCCCTAGAGGGGTGTACCAAGAAACAAAAATAGAAATTGGAGGAATTGTTACAGGAATACAAGGACGTGTTCCGAGATCCTAAAGGTTTATCCCCTAAGAGAAAAGTGGACTACCAGATACAACTATTGCCAGACTCCCCATTACCAAATATTGGGTTGCACAAGCAGTTTGTTATAGAAGCAAGTGAGGTGAAGAAACAATTACAGCAACACCTAGAACAAGCAGTCATTTGACCAAGTACATCACCATGTGGTTCACCCATCATTGTTGTGCCAAAGACGGATGAGAATTGGATAATGTGTATATATTATAGTGCGTTGAATAAAATAACGCCCAAGAATACATACCCCCTACTCAGGATAAATGATCTGCTAGATCGGTTGGAGCAAGAAAAGTATTTCACCAAGCTAGACTTAAAGTCTAGATATCACCAGGTTCAAGTCCAAGAAGAAGATACATGGAGGAATTGCCTTCAAAACTAGGAAAGGTTGTATGAGTGGTTATTTATGCCTTTTGGCCTATGTAATGCACTAGCTACATTTATGATATTAATGAATGATGTATGAAATCATTTTATAGATTAATTTGTTATTATTTATTTAGATGATATACTGGTATATAGTGCTACCTAGGAGGAGCATATTTCACATTTGACACAGGTGATGGAAACATTGAAAAAGCATCAGCTGCTAAGGAATCTAAAGAAGTGTGAGCTTGCACAAAAATGCTTGGTGTATTTGGGATAAGTGATTGGTGGAGGAGAATTGAAGATAGATCCTTCCAAGATGGAGGCTGTCATGAAATGGTCAATGGCTGTTAATGTTACTGAGGTTAGGATTTTCATTGGGGCAGCACAATACTTGAGGAAATTCATAGCCTTAATTTTTGTAGTAGCAACATCTCTCCACACCATAACAAAAATTGGAAAGAGATTCTGGTGGATAAAATGGAAACATAAGGATTTTTATGAGTTAAAGAAGAAGATCATTGAAGCATCAACTCTGACATTACCAAACTTTCAATGGCCCTTTGAAATGGAGATAGATGCAAGTGTGTATACTATCTGAATTTCCTTGATGCAATGAGGAAGGCCTTCTTGCGACCATTATGAAGTATTTCATGGGGAAACTCTTAACTACCCTACCTACAATAAGGATCTCTATGTGATGGTGTAATTTGTTAAGAATTGGAAGCAATATCTGATGGGAAAGGATACAGTAATCCATAAATATCACCAACCATTACAATACTTGCAAGCCTAGAGTAAGCTACAATAGACCAGGCATTACAAGTGGATGGTCTATTTACAACATTTTCATTCGATGATCAAGTATAAGAACGGAAGCACAAACAAGTTCGTTGATATGCTTTCAAGTTCACCCACATCAAAGGTTACAAGTTTGGGGACTCATATGCACATGGAACCATTCACCCATGATGCATAGAGAGAGGCATATTAAGAAGATTAGGACTTCAAGGAGTTCTATCGACAGTTGCAGAGTCAGATTCATGTGCAAATTTGTCACAACACCATTGACTACCATCTTGAGGATGGGTTACTCTACAAACTGGATAAGTTATATGTTCCTAAAGGGGAGCATTTGTAGTTGATTATAGAGGCTCATGCCTCCAAGGTTGCAAGGCACTTTGGTGTACGGAATATCGTGGCTAACTTTTAGAGGTATGCGTATTGGCCCAAGATGTAAGAGCATGTAGCTAGGTTCATAACAGGATGCATGATTTGTTGTAACAGCAAGCCTAGAAATAGGAAACATGATTTGTATCATTCCTTACTTGTACTTACTCTTCCTTGGGAAAGAATTTCCATGGACTTTGTGGGAGGTTTATCGATAACCAGAAAGGGACATGACTACCTGTTCATGGTAGTTGACAGGTTCAGAAATATGTGTGTCCTAATGCCCTTTAAAAAGACCATCAACAGACAAGAAGAAACAAACTTGTTCTTTGAAAAGGTCTGGGTACACTTTAGGATACCAAGGAGCATCATTTCAGACATGTATACAAGATTTCTCATCGCATTCTGGACTACATTGTGGGAGAAGATGGAGACAAAGTTGAAGATATCTACAACATTACATCCACATATGGATAGGAAGATATAATTACTCACAAGAATTTGGTGTCACTTCTAAGGGGTTACAACTAGAAGTATGCAAACAATAGGGATGGAAATATGGTATATATACAACATTGTTATAACATAGCAGTCCACACTTCTACATGAAAGTCCACATTTGTAACAATTTTTAGATATTTTCCACCTTTAGCTTTAGATATTGCAGATGGGTAGCAAAGAGGAGTGAAGGAAGGCCTTATAGGATATGCTTTGATGGCTGCAAAATTTATAGATAAGATCAGACAGATCCATGTACATGTATATGAAACACTACAGAAGTTGTAGGAGAGGTATAATGCTAGGCATGGTCAACACAAAATAGAGAAATCATTCAAGGTGGGAGATAGAGGATGGCTATAATTGAACAAGGAGAGGCTCCAGGGGCTGGTAAGAAAATAAAGGCTCTAAGGTATGTTCCCTTTGAGATACTAGAAAAGGTCGGTGACAATTCCTATTGACTCAATTTACCAGCATATATATGCATTTACATAGTTGTAAATGTAGATAATTTGAAACTTTATGAGCTTTCAATGCTAGACTAGGAAGAGGAACATGTCCTACCTTCTGTGGAGGATTTGGTACGAGACACTCAGGCAGAGTTGACATAAGATACAGTTTTACAAAAGATGTATAGAACTACAAGACAAGAGCAACAAGACCTTTGGCAGATTGGGTTGAAGGGACAACTTACAAACAAAACTAAATGGTACACAAGGGAGAAGATGGAGGAAAACATTTCTCACCTCATTCAGTAAACTATTTTGGGGACCAAAAGCCTCCCAAAATGGGGAGGTTTGATCCAAAATTGATCATTATATTCTTTTTATCCATCTCGATGCATTCGGAGTGGAAAATGTGGAGGAATCATCTCATGGCACTATTTTTACTGACTCGACCCAATTTGGTGAAACGGGATCTCAAACCTTCTGGAAGTGTTTAGAGGAAGAAAACAAAATTTTTGGGGGGTAATACTTTTCCTCTAAAATGCAACACCTTTTCATGTTATTATACACATAGAGAGATTTCCAGTAGCGTAATAATCATGTCAATGAGAGTCTATATGCAAAAGTTATGCCACTCTGAAGTTGACCTTCCTGTTTTCACACCTATAGTTTTAGAGGATGCGACGTCAACCACCATTATTCATGGAAAATGGGCTAGCCACGTGTTTGTGATGTAAAAAACTCTAGACGAGTCTATTTTGTAACTCTATTTATGAGTTGATGTTGTCAAACTTAACCACTAGTAGGCCGCTAGCGGGTTGTGTTATAACTAGGCCACTTGGAGGAAGAGGCATTCCATTCTTTTGAGAGAATTTGTTCATAGTCGAGAAAATATAGCGAGGAAAGATAGGAGGTAGAACAAACATAGAGGATCTGCGCACTGTAGCATCCCACAAGCCACATATACTATTTCTTTGTATCTGCAACCATATTCCCACATAGAGAAAGAGAATGAAGAGGCCTCACCTTCCAACTGGGTTTTCTCCTGAAAGGGTTTCTCCGAGATAATATATTGTGTATTATGTGTGTGTTGTCTTATTTTGTCGTTCTCTATTTTTGTGCTTGATTTACTTTTACATACATGCCCTAGTTACAGTTAATTTTATATATCTAGAAATTAAATACAACTGTCATAGTGTCGAATCTCATATTTTTAATATAATATTATCAGATCTTTTGTGAGGAATTATCCAGTGGAATATCCATGGTAGTTTATAGATCACTAAACAAAGAAATTACATTTAAAGTATTATTCTCAAACAATAAGGGTGTAGGAATCATTTTAGAGGTGTTAAGTCATGGGTTTTGGGCTCAAATTTTTTATTGCAATGCACAAAACATAGGAAAAATGGCTTATAAAGTTGTTAAAATGGAAGACAGCAAGTTGAGTGCCATGATTGATAGATATTTTCAATAGGAATCAACTAAAACTTTGAAATGAGGAAGTGAAGGCATTGAGAAAAAGCAAGTTTTTGGATAAACAACAATTTCACTAGGTTTCTTAAGAGAGGATTCACAACAGGATAATAATGAAGTTCATATGAACTCTAATTTAAATGCACTATACAATGGTGAGGCAGAGACAATAACCTTTAAAGGGGCCAAATTAGAGAGAGAGGAGAGTCAAAGTGAAGGGCGTGAACATACTATGCAAAATTCTAAGTTAGTATAGATCATATTAATTAAATATGTTTTCTTACAACATTAAAGTGGAATTGATGAGAACAAAATTGGAGCATGTGTTGACCTTGTATTTGCACAAATTGATTTTGTGATGAATCCCTCCTAAATGGTGGAATTAGATTATACATGAAGCTCGTATCAATTTATGGAATGAAAGTTGAAACAATTAGTTGCATGAGTGGGAAGAAGAGAAAACAAAATAAATGGACAAATCTATTGAACAGTTTAGTAATAAGTGAACTAAAATATAGAAATGATTAGCTGCGAGACTAGTACTTTCTATTATCATATCTACCTTGTTTGTATAAGGAGATGAAAATATTGAGGTGTGGGGGCGATGTTGAGTCACATTTTTTTCATCTCTTTGACCATTTAAAACACCCATACTTAATCATTTTACCTCATCCCTTCACCATTTATTGTCATTCATATTGTATTTCTTCATGAAGATATTGCCATATGCTTATAACTATTAAGTAACTAAGTATTATTTTTTTCCTTTATTTTTAATGAAATAAAATTATTAATATTTTATTTATTGCTAATGATGGTTTATCCAATTCAAAACATGTAACTCTTTATAGTTTTAGTAACCGACTTCCAAGGTTTGCATATGTGTGGGCTTCCAATCCAAAATCTAGCAGAGGGGAATTGTTCCTAACAAGGTCTTGATGTTTTGGCTCATATTCAAACATCTCCAAGTCACACATGTGAGCCCCTAGCTCATGGGAAAATGCCTAAAAAATTAAACAACATTTTACAAGTAGAATCATGTAATAAGGTTGAAGTATTCAGGGAGAAATGCCTATATTTCACAAAAAAATCATCTGCTTCCCTACATTGAAACTGTGATGATAAATAAAAGAAAAAAAAAAACTAGGCATTCTTTGATGGAACCACTCAACATACCCACAAAAAGGAAGAATCAATGGACAAATATTCATAAGTAATTCACATTTTTTTTCCTTCTATGCTTCCAACAACTATGCATATTTATTGCCTTTGAACATCCTTCTAAGAGTTGGAAAAGCTTCATAATTCATATCTATGGAGACTCCAAAATTGCTATAGAATAGATTAATGATACATCTCATTCATTGCAACTTCCTTCCTCTTATGAGAACTCAACTAGACAATATTGCATTTTATTGATTCCAGAGGAAAGATGTATTTGAACTACATAGAAATATATTTATGATGTACCACCATTAGGTATTTCAAGATTTTACTCTCTTTATATTTTTTTATTTTTCAACTATCTCCACCAATATTATATCCACAATGTATTTAAAAAGGAAAGAACCACAAAAATATCGTAAGGTGAGGATAAGAACCATTATTGTATAAATATGGAAAATTTATGTTATTTTGGCATCCTTTTTGAGATATAGTAGCCTCATAAATGCTAAAAAATATATAGATGTAAATTATTTTATATAAATAATGTTATTCGTCTTTTGGAAATAGAAAACATAAATAATATAATATTATAATATTATAATATTACTATTTTCTATTATTATAATATTATCTGTGTGGTATTAATATATAATATAATATATTAAATTTAATGTTAGATTAAAGTTAATACTATATTAATCTAGAGTTATTAAACCTAATAATATTAATATAACAATATATTAATATTAAACATTTAATATTATTATTAAACCCAATATTATATTAAATCTTAGATATCTAGGCTTGTCCAAACAAATAAGATAAAAATGTAGAAACAAATCCTCTATGGCAACCTTCACTTATTTTTCTATATTTTTAGTGTTTATTCCTTACAAACCCTTTATAATTTCCATGATGAAAACATCACCTCAAATACATACAACAATTTTATTTCAATTTTATTTCACAGCACTAACTTACTAGATTATAATATATGTAACTTAATGTCATGTAACATATCTAGCTTATATTAAATCTATTATCATAATTATGAAAAATAATTATAATATGATAATAATTATAAAATAATATTTATATAATATAATTATTAATATATGTTAATAAGTGTGAATCATCATTTTTTCATACTTTAATTATATAAATTAATAAATAATGAATAATTATTAAATTAGATGATAAATAACAACTTATCAATTTGTGAAATGCATAACTAATTCTTGTACTAACTCATGATGTATAATTAATTACATATAAATCCTACCAATTTTTGTGGAAATACTTGATATTGGTGGATATACTTGAAATGCCTATTTTGATAGAAGGTAACTCTAGATAAATATACTTATTTACACACACATACATAAAAGCATTTTTGTGTTATGAAATGCATAAATAAGGCTAATAGTGATTGAAAATGTATAATTCCTACCTATTTTGTGGAAATAATTGATTTTGGTGGAAATACTTGAAATAATTGCTTTAGTAAAAAATAACTTTATATAAATATATTTATTTATATCAACATATATGTATTTATAAATACTTTCTTTAGTAGAGAGTAACTCTAGATAAATATATATATTTACATCAATATATATTTTAAGCATATATTTGGTAGGGAATAACTCTAAATAAATATATTTATTTACGATGAGCATATATAATTATTTACTATATTTTTGTTTTAATTATTTACGTCCATTTTTGTTTTTGTGCTATGACATAAATGAGTAATGCTGGTAGTAACTCATGATATATGATGCTATCTATTTTATGAAAATACTTAATTTTGGTAGAAATACTTGAAATACTTATTTGGTGAATAGTAATTTTATATAATCTATTTATTTACATAAACCTATATTTATTTATTTATTTATATTGGTATGATGAATTTTGATATAGAACTCGAAAAAATTTACAGTGATTTACAAAAGCTACATCATCTCTCCATATTAAAATGTATACGGTTTCTAATGGGATCATTACTATTGTTAATATATAAACATAAATATATTATATTTTCAATAAACATAAATATATTATATTTTCTTATGGTTTCTGATTTTATTAATAAAATTACATTATAACACACCAGTGTTATTAAAGCAATTATTTTATACCATTAAAACCAAGGTCATAAGTGTATTGTTAATAACCTCCCATTCCTTTTTAATTTCAATAGATTAAGGAAAGGAATCGAAGTTGGAACAATGTCATAAACTCGAAAGATTTAGCATTTAAATAAACTCGAAAGATTTAGCTTTTATATAGAGGTCCTTGTAGAATCGAAAGGAAGATGATTGTAACTGTATCAATCATTATGGAAACAACTCAACTCATCAGAATATCATACTTTTATTCCAATATAAAATTATGTGCATGTCAACAATGCCATCCAAAGTAATTAAGATTCCATGGGGATCATGGATGGTGCGCAGATGTCTGTTACTCTTCGAATAATTCAGAATGCATGGGGATCATGAGTGCTGTGCAGAAGTATGTTTTCATTCAATCACAAAATTACGAACAAGACTAAGATTAGTTGAACGGAATGCATGCGTGTCAAATTAATTGAATCAAATTATTGGCGCCTATGACCCACTACGAGTAAACTAATGAAATTCAAAGTGTAAATAACTCATGTATAAATACCAAGTGAACTAGGAACTCAGTTTCATATAACTCTTAGCAAGAGATAGAAATACCACTAGGCCATTGTTCCCTCTCAGCCTTTTCTGCCCCAAAGCCCTTCAATGAAGCTCATTTCGAGACTCGATTTGTATTTTCAACGGCTTTTGCTATCGTTTGCCAACTCCTTCGTACCTTCTTCCGGCGATGCGGCACATTACGCTGCGGCCATTAAATCGGTTAGTATCAAAGGCCGACAATCATCCAGTGGCGTCTGTCAGTTTCTCTATTCCCGGAAAATATGATACAATTTGAACCTGTTATAGGTATCCAACACCGTTAATCCATGCACCAAATACATTTACGGAAATTAGCATATGCATGCAAGTAATAAAATTCTTTGATTATTTTGGAAGCGCAAGGCTTTCCCTTGGCATTTCATTAGTTGCTCAATTAAAAACTGACAAACGTCGTTTGTAGAAACATTTTAATACTTTTTCTCTATACCCATTAATCTAACTAGTATAATGGCAACAATGGGAACATGAAATCTGAGAGAGATAAATGTAAAGGCAGTTAAATTCCTTGCATTATACACTTCTTCTCTGCGGTCTGTAATTCGGCCTTGCGGTTTTCGATACGCTTTGAAATGTTAATAGGTATATTCGATTTGTCACAGTATATTCAGCCATGCGCACAGGTTAAACGGCAATCTGCAGCCACGCGAATATCATTTTAAGCAACTTCATACAACATATGCTGAAGAACTCTATAAGTAGTTCAGTTATGACATTTTCAATTCAGTATTGTTCCTTATAAATACATGAGACCAATATTATGCCGTTACAAACAAAGTCATGAACTTCGTATAAACTGGAATATATATCATTGAATGTAAAATATTTTCAAATCCAACACAACGATTTATCCAAATCTGCACTACAACCAGATCCTCATGACCCCACTTTTTTCCCATTCACTGCAAACTTTCCGTCGACTCCGGAAAGGGGAGCACAGGTTCGTACTTATGAGAATCATCAATCCGCTTCAGCCGACGATGTATATACAGCATTTATTCCTAAATGCATCTTCATTACCACATAGGGCAGTATGGGAAAGTCACAGTGATAGAGCCCTGACAACCCAATTACACAGCATTTAAAGCTGCGGGGGTGGTATTGAGGCCGTCCCATTTGAATTGGTATAGAACTTTATCAGAAAGTTCTGCACCATGTTTTGCAGGTGGATTTAACAAAGTTCTTTGCACATGCCTGCCGCAATTTTTTTTTTTTTTTTTTCTCTGGAGAAACTTTAAATTTTATCAGGAAATAAAATCACATTCTGTAGATACATGTATTCATGCAGGGTAGGTTTATTCAAAAATAGCAAAAAGCCATCTAAAAAACTGTTAAAAATAAGATAAACAAGTGTAATGTGTAATCTAAGTAAAAAAGTGTAATCACTTATGAAAGTGCTGATACAAAAACATGTAAAGGTGGATATAGTTTTAAATACAAATATTTTAAAAATCCATAGCAGGAAGTTTAAACATCTGGTGCTTCTTGACCCTGTCAATGAATAGTTTATGTTAGTACAGGTCTATCATAGTACCCATGAAATCAGTCCTTGTGAGAGAGTTCTAAATCATCCAGGTCCTATGACCCAGCTTGATGCCTTTTTTAGAGAGTCCCTAATATACCGGGGTGTCTAACTGAATGGTTTATGATAGTACAGGTCTATCATAGTACCCATGAAATCAGTCCTTGTGAGAGAGTCCGAAATCATCCAGGTGCTATGACCCAGCTTGATGCCTTTTTTTAGAGAGTCCCTAATATACCGGGGTGTCAGCTTGACTTGAGCATTAAACTAATGATTGGTTTAGTGTTTCTAAATCTTGTAGATAAAAATAAAGTAATATTTAATAAATTAGATGAAAAAACAATTAGTTTATTGTTTTTAGATCTTGTAGATAAAAATAAAGTAATATTTAATAAATTAGATGAAAAAGCACCCAACTGATGATTGACTTAGTGCAGATAAATATTATGAAAATGTAATATAGTATCAATTTTTAGTTTTATTCTTTACATCTGAATCACAAAGAACCAATTACTTAACATATGCTGGAATATACAGTGCTGACCCAGAAGCATTTTGGATCCTACGTTGCAGATCAGGTCATATATTGGTATTTAATGCTGAAACCGATCCATTGCCTTGAATGTCAGTCAACATAACTCGCATAAACAATACTGTACATAAATTTTTGCTTTCAAAGATGACTCTATAGTCGCATGTACTTTCTGATTCGTAGAAGCTGGAAATGGAAATGAAGCAGTCGCATGTACTTTCCGATTCGTAGAAGCTGGAAATGGAAATGAAGCAACGGCCGGGAAATCCTGCACAACTCAATTTCCGATTCTTCGTTTAAAATAATTAAGAGAAGGAAAGCATGGAAAACATTAGGAGAAAATAAAAAGCAGAGTTAACTCCGAGAGCAAAAATACCACTGATTATTCAAACCAAACAAATTTATGTAGCAGCACAAATTACATCTCCCACCTCACATCTAGGGCTAGTATGTTAGTAATCGAAAGAAGTAAATTCTATCCGTCGGAAGCTGCATCCCCTATAGATGAAAAGCCTACTATAGATGAAAAGCAACATGCATGTAGATAACATTATCTATTTCAGGAAAAAAAAAAACTGTAGATAACATTATCTATTTCAGAAAAAAAAGAACTGTAGATAACATTATCTATTTCAGAAAAAAAAACTGAAGTGTTTTCCTTTCCAAATACAGCGTAAGACTAGAAAAACAGAAAACCCATTGTGTGCAGGGACATGAAGAAGTAAAGTGGCTGAGCAACGAACATATATTATAGCCTTGTTTGGTTCGCTCTAGGGTTGTCCTATCAAAACTATGACTAAATTGCTAAATATCACAGAAGACCAACAGACGAAGAGAGATAGCACAGCCTCTCCTACAATACCCTCTCTCTCTAAGGAATAATGCTGGGGCTGTGCTCTCCCTCTTCATCCATGGGTGTCCATGGGAACAACCATGAGCAGCAATCACTCAAGGAATATGACAATGTAACAGAAATCACTAAGCCATTGGAAATATCAAACAAACGGAAAAAAGAAGAGATCTGGCCGAAGAACTCCATGCATGTAGCTGACGTTCCAACGTATTTATAGGATGAGATAGAGGTTTCCCATGATAAAAAAAAGCCAGAACCAGAACAGTGACTGATGTTTTGTCGAAATAGTAAAACCCGTTTTTCATTCCACTGCTTTCTAGAAAAATATGTCACCCTCAGTTGAAGATTCATTCATATCAAACTTTTAGTGACACGACACGATACACTCTGTAGCTAAGTCTGAAAGTGTGAGCCAGGGCATCGGCATTAAAGCGAACATCCAAAAGCAAATGAGCTAGTCTTGGTATATGATATTTAAAGATTGATATGCTAAACGTTATTTTAAGAGTGGTATGCTAAACATGGTAAGATTTGTATTCCAAATTGGATATTAACGGTAGAAGTGTGACCAAAGACATAGAAGAGGTAGAGAGAAATATTAGTCTAAACTTTAAATTTAAAATTTAACAGGTACACATTTTAAATTAGACTTTTCCCTAATGAGAATTATTAGTCTGAAATATTTCAGCGTATACACACTCAAATTCGACTTTTTCTCACATTATAACTTAATTCCAAGTCACTCGACTCCTAAATTTAATAAACATACCAGAATAATTACAATTTCGAACCCTTTCTAGAGGCTAAAGAATTTCTCAATAAAAGTATAAATGCTATTTTCTTAAACAAGGAGCTAGTCTTGGTATATGATATTTAAAGATTGATATGCTAAACATTATTTTAAGGGTGGTATGCTAAGCATGGTAAGATTTGTATTCCAAGTTGGATATTAATTGTAGAAGTGTGAGTTCTACTAATATAAATAATGTAATGAGAAATATTAGTCTAAACTTTAAATTTAATACATACACTTTAAATTTAACAGATCCACATTTTAAATTAGACTTTTCCCTAATAAGAATTATTAGTCTGAAATAATTCGACATATACATAAATTCGGCTTTTGTCAAATTATAACTTAATTCCAACTCACTCGACTCCTAAATTTAATAAACTCTAACATACCAGAATAATTACAATTTCGAACCCTTTCTAAAGGCTAAAGAATATCTCAATAAAAGTGTAAATGCAATACCTAAAGATCAGCAACACTATTTTCTTAAACAAGATTCGAATTCTAAGACTATTTTAAAAAGAATACACCCTAAAATGTTTAAACTCGTACTATTTCAAACTTATTAAGCAGAATATTACCACAGCAGCGTAGATATCGCCATAGTCGACACCATGCCAGCGCTACGGTTCAAAGCGTTGAGCTATGTGGCATGGTCTACAGTACAATAAATTTTGATACATTGGAAATTTGGTATCGTTTCTTCCATCTCTGCTATGGTCTCCGCCCTCATGCTTCTAGTGAATCCATTCCATCGTTAAATCCCGTTAAGCCCATCGGGAAAAAAAATACAAGACTCCGTACTCAATTGTCAGGCCTACGATAAAGGCGGCAAGACGTGTAAGTTTCTGTTTCGCGCATGACTTTTCCTCAGACCTGCGGATAGATATGGTTTCTTCTCTTCTTCTTGGGATGCACAAGAACACTTGCTCTGCTTCCGCTTGTATAGAAGGAGACGAAGTACAATTATTAATCCCTTCCCTTTTTCAATGTATTTAGTCTTTCTCTGCCCTCTTCACACTCTTCACGTGTTTGTAGATGAAGTAACGTGTGGATCAAGCTCAGAGTTGGAATCAGGCCTTGATTTTGACGGGAACCTTCTGAAATGAAAATTTCAATATCGTCAGGATACTTATTAATATATTTATTTTTATACACATTTGTGACAGCAAACTATATGAAAAATTCGTGAGATATAAATCAATAGTTGATAGCAGGACTTATGATAATCTAATACATATGATAAACGGAATTTAGAAAGACCAGTTTGTCAAATTTCAAGAGTTTTTTATTGGGACGGCAAAAGCTATAACACTGCGAATAGAGAAATGATAATTTCGATGCATCTCCCCTTCCATATGTTTCATTGGGTTCAACAGTAGTGGGAAAGGCATTTGACTGAGATCCAGAGTGAATAGTTTCACTACCATCTCGCAGACAATGCATATATTATAATTTTTTAGTAACAAAAGTCTCATCAAAATCTCTTCAGATTTCAAGACCCAAATAATAATGCAGTTTTTCAAGGTTTTTTATTTCAAACACCTGTGACATCTGCACTTTAATTTTTTCAACCAATTCATTAGAATTTCCAGTAACAATTAAATCATCAACATATAAGAAATCAACACAATCTGCCCCTTTGAATCAAATGTGGTATAAAAATTTTGATTATTTTTGCTTCTCTTATAACCATGTTGTAAGAAGAAATACTATTTTTCATACCAAAATCTGGCAGCCTATTTCAACCCATACAATGCCTTCTTTAATTTAAAGACAAAGTGTTCCTGGGCCTTTTTAATGAACCCTTATGGTTATGTTAAATGTAATTCTTCCTTCAAATCTCCATTTAGAAAAAAAGACTTTACATCTAGCTGGTGTAAGCTCCAATGGTACTTTGTAGCTAGAGCTATTAACAACCTTATAATATTTAACTTAGCTACAGGAGAAAAGGTCTCCTCATAATCAAGGTCTCCTCATAATCAATCCCTTTTTTCTGTGAATACCCTTTGGCCACCAACCTAGCTTTATACTTGTTTACACTACCATATGTTTTGAACATAGGTTTAAATAGTAATTTACAACCTATGGGCTCTTTTCCTTTTGGTAGCTCAACTAATTCCTAGGTTTTATTTTTAATTATGGACTCGTACTCTTCTTTCATAGTTACCTCCATTCATCATATTGATTTGATTCATTATAATTCATGGGATCAACAACATTTAAAATACTAGTCATAAGAGCATGATGTTTATACCTTGCAGGATAGTGACTCTCTCATTCTGATCTCCGTGGTAGTAGACTTGCCTCAATTCTGTCATGTGTGATTTCTTGCTCACCTCTAAATGGACTTCGACTGTTGAATGTATCCACATCACTAGATTCCTCTTTTTGCTGCTACTATTGCTGTAAATGATAATCTTTGGCATCATCATTGTTGTCATCAGTCAGTAAAGGCATGTGTCACTCCTCACAACTTCTGTCATTATTCCCTTCATCAACTTGTTCAAGGAAGATAACATCTCTACCTGTAAATAACTTATGATTAGATGGATTAAACATCTTATATGCTTTGAAATTAAAACAATACCCTACAAATATGCATTTTATAGATTTAGCACCCAATTTCTTCCTATCTTCCTTAGGAATGTGTGCAAAATCTCTAGAACCAAACACTCTCAAGTGATGGACTGTAAGTTTAAAACCATACAAAGACTCAAATGAAGTCTTGAGATCAAGACACCTAGTGGGAGTTTTGTTCTTTAGGTAAACTGCAGTGCTAATTGCTTCTACCCAAAAACCATTGGATAGGTTCTTACCTTTCATCATGCTATGTGCACACTCCACGAGAGTTCTGTTCTTTCTTTCTACAACGCCATTTTGTTGTGGAGTGTGGGGTACATAAACTGTTGTAGTATTCTATGATCTCTGTAAATTTTTATAAAATTTACAAGCTTGTATTGTCCATGTTGATCTAAGGGGAGAATTTTAATGTCTTTCTCTGTCTTCTTATCAACCATATTTCTAAATTCTTTAATTTACTAGAAAACATCGATTTTCATTCTAAGAAGCTATACCCAGGTATACCTTATGGACTTATCAATAAATATCAAGAAATAGTAAGATCCACCGAAGGGCCTCATATCCATAGGTCCACAAATATCAATATGCACAAGTTCAAGTATATCTTTATTTCTCCAATTTAAGCTAGAGAGAAATTCATCCCTGTGCATTTTTCCAGTTGACATCCTTCATGATCAATATGTTCATTCCTTAAAATATAAATTCCTTCAACCGTACCTTGTTTTTACAGCAGCAATAAGTCATGAAGGTTGATGTGACCAAACCTTTGATGCCAAAGATTATCTATTCTCATAGTTGTTGAATTTAAATCTTGATGTGGCACGCTTGTAAAATTCAACTTATATAGGACTCCAACTCTTACTCCTGATGCAACTGACTTCTGATGATCCAACAAATCCCTTGCAACACAGTAAGTTTTGAAAAAATCAACCTTTAAACTTTGATCTATAAGCATGGAGGCAAAGATAAAATTATTTTTAATACTAGGGACATACATGACATTCTGGATGTGTGTGATATTACCACTAGGAAATATCACATGAATATTTCCATACCCTTTAATCTAATATGCTCTGTCATCTCCAAGGTTTATGTTAGAACCATTGTTGGTCTCCTTCAAATTTTCATACCAGTGTTTATTATGTCATATGAGTGGATGCTCCAGAATCCACAAACCAAGTTCTAGCCTCATCGGTCTCAGCAAAAAGAGAAGCATCATACATAAATGATTTAAGATCATGATTCAAATCTTTGCCAAAAATTTTCCTTGTATGCCTTTTGTGTATATGTTTGTTTCCATCATTCTTCCTTTTATAATAGTCTCTACCAATATGGCCAGTTCTTCCACAGTAAAAACACTTAAGTCCTGAATTATTTTTAGCGGATGAAATGCCTTGAAATGGATTTTCTGAGATGTACCATTACTTTTCTATCCTCCTCCTTATTTCCCTCTGAACAACTTTTTCTTTGCCACCAATGCCATATCTGCATTCTAAGGCTTCAGGTTCTTACATCTCCCTTTCTCCTGCATCGAAACCCCTGTCAACTCTTCAAAGGTGGGAGATTTCCCCCTTGCCACAAGCCGTGTGATGAACATTTGATAATCCTCTATCATGGCATTCAAGGAAATCGTGATGAGATCAACGTTGGACACTTTCTCCCCTATGTCACCCGGTTCTTTAATACGTCAGATGAATGCAACAATGGATTTACTCTCTTCCAGTCTAATGGAGAGAATGTTACTCTTCATAAACAACACACGATTTGTATTTTTCGTTTCATAGAAATCCTTCACTGTCACCCAATTCTCATTGGCATTTTCGCATTCTTAGATATGATAGATTATGTTGTATTTTACCAGCATCTTCAACAACACCTTCACTTTATTTTCACTATTTTCCCAATCTCGAACTGATATGACTATGGCAGCACCGACTGCAATTGGCATTGGCATTGATGTGACTATGGAAACACTAATTTTCCATGCAATGGAAACCTCGATCAATGTCTGCAACTTGAACTTCTAGTTGGCATAATTAGACCCATCCAACTTATTACTCTCATTAAGGTATGCCTCTGCAATGTGATTATTGATTGTGGCATAACAATTTCAATAATGCCTTGCTTTTTAACCCACAAGCACCAATAATAAATCCTCTGACCAATAGATCCATGCCCTGAATAATAAATCGACTGATCCAATCAATAGATCTAGTGATCCAACAATAGATATATGGATCCAATACCAGATCCTCCAATAAATGATATACGGATCCAACACCATAGCCACTGATCCAGTAACTGATCTACAGATTCATTCAACTAATCCAGGCAAGAGTTTTGCAAAAAAACAACAAATTTCATAGAACAGTCATATGCGCAGTCTTACCTCCAATACAACACCAAAGAGGAAGTTTTCTCTAAGTCTCCCTGACCTGCATGGCTTTTCTTCTTACTGCGTGCCAAATTCTGTGTAGTTATGTGCAATTTTCCTTCAATAAAATTACACAGTCTCCTTTTCTGCACTCTGAAGCAAACC
The DNA here is from genome assembly GCA_000404065.3 of Pinus taeda. Classification (NCBI taxonomy): domain Eukaryota; kingdom Viridiplantae; phylum Streptophyta; class Pinopsida; order Pinales; family Pinaceae; genus Pinus; species Pinus taeda. The sequence goes on from APFE030590763.1 coordinate 74,727, forward strand.
TTTCATCTTTCACCTGAAAAAAATGAGATCCTCAACTTGACTTGTCCTATTAACCGTTGCTCCATTGATCTCTAATGGAGCCCCCTTCGATCCATGTCACAATTCACTACTGCACAACTTTGTGAACAAGATCTACACACCTCCATTCACTAGCAAAGTAGGTTTACTCGCTCTCCAATCTCAGCCACCAAGGCTATCATCCACAAAGGCTGAACTCACCACAGACCCAATTCGCAAAGAGTTCCTTCTCTATGCTTTGGTACCATGTTAAAAAATGGAAAGACAAATTAGAATGAAACTGGCAAATTGAAACTAGCAGCTCATAGGTTAGCCAAGCTACACTTGGAGACTACACGAAAAGTAATCCTATATTCCATTGATCATAAAATCAGAGATAAATAAGTTTACATTCAATTTAGGGAGATCAAAACTATCTCCTAGAAAATAGGAACTAAGTCTAAACTAAGACACACAAAACCGTGAAACAGGGTTTCTCCACTAATTTCAGCTTTATGCACTTGTAATTATCCATAAACACTTTCTTGTGATAATAGGATTAATAAAGCTTTTAATATATATATAGACAATTGTACATAATCGCTTGAAGAGTGTATTTGTTTTGTTTATTAATATTTAATTATTTCGAGATTAGATTTAAATGTTAAAAATTTCATTAAATTTAATAAAATACAATAGATAAAAATCTAAGAAATAACAAAATTATTTTAAATGATTTTTTATTAAGATTAGTTATCATTTGTAAAAATGTATTTAAGAACAATATGAATACTCATACTTCCTAATGGATAGTTGAATTATGAGTACAATAAATAAAAATCTAAATAACAAAATTATTTTAAATGAATTTTTGTTAAGATGAGTTTTTATTTGTAAAAATGTATTTAAGAACAATACGAATACTCAAAATTGATAAAGGATAGTTGAATTATGAGTATTTTCTATAATTGTTGTATGCAGATAATAAGATTCTCCTTAATATTATTAAAATTAAAGTAAATTTATACAATATAATGTGTGTGAAATTGTATTTCCATATGGATAAACTGAATCTCCTTAGAAAACAACGAAAAAAAATCTACAAGGAAAGAAAAGAGAAAATTGATAGAAAAAAAATGAAATAATGAATTCTATTCATGCACGAAAAAATAGAGTTATGAGAGAATACATTTTAGTGTAGTGTTTTCTATATGTTTGAACTAATACAATAGTGAGTTTACTAGTGAACTTAGAGATATCCAGTGCCAGTTATTTTTCCATGTAGTCATTAGTTAATTGTCTCATGGAAGTGGAGATGAGTAGAACTCAAGCGTGAGCTTGTCTAGTTCCCTCTTAGTGAGAATAACAAAGTTTCCATGCATGAATCCACTCATTATTCTAATTGAAATATAAATTAGTGTATGTTATCTCCAATATCACAATTGAATCACTACTAGAGAAATATAATGAATAGGTCCTCGAAAAAATACATTTAAGACACCCACTTTACAATGCATCTAAGTAACTTATAGTAGATGCAAGAAGATAAAAGAGGGAAAAACCCATGGGAACAACCCCCTACTCCCCCCCTCAAAGTACAATACTAAAAGAAATACAAATGCTAGCTAGATATGTCTGTCACCCCAAGGAAATTTAGTAGAAAGTGAAACTTTTTCTTAGTGAAAGTATTTGTGAAGATGTCGGTAATTTGTTTAGAAATGGGAAAGCATTAAACTTGATGACCACATTGTATACTGATTCTATGATGTAGTGCATGTGGATCTCGAAATTGTTTTGCTGCTTTTTGGTCCACTTAATCTCAGCGAGGGAAAATTTTAGTGACTAATATTTACAAGTGGGAAAAAATTTGATCCTTTCTCCAAAAAAAAGATTCGTTAATTTTCATTTTTTTCTAAAAATAATTGAACCAAATTTTATAGTATAAAATTATTTTACCTTTAAAATATCCAAAAATTTATATAGAGGCTATATAAAATTATTAGAAATTTGAAGACTTTTCCAAAAACATTTCCAAACATTTAGAAACTGCATATTATGTACTAGTGATATTTGCCAATGTTTATAAACTTTAAAAAAAAAAAATCCATCCTTAAAATTTTCCCTGATCTCAACAAAACTTAAATGTCCACATTAGATGATAGGTAGATGATAAAATGTGATACCATGTTCAATGAGGATGTTCTACAACCAAATGAATTGAATGGAAATGCTATTTGCACCTCTTTATTTGGCCTTTACTGATGATAAAACAATCATGGATTGATATTTTTTTTACCAACAAAGTAGGTCGAAACCCAAATTGAGAAGTTAGATCAATGTTCTCACGAGACCAATGTAAATTAATGTTTCCATTGACATCCAAAGTACATCATATTACATAATGAATTTATAGTTGGTGGTTGCCTGGACATATCTGAGTATGTGCATGGCAACTTTCCAACACCTCTCTGACAACTACTACATGTATTTGGAAACTGCTACATATGAGACATGTGGAAGAAAGCGAGTGAGATAGATGGGACTCCCCACAATCAACCAATTATGTATCATTTCCATCCTCAATGTGTAACCCAAACAAAAAAGGTGTAACTTCTGGCTTGCAGCTGATGATGTAAAAATGAACTATGAGACCTTTTCCATACTTTGATTGACAAATTTTGATCCCTTATCCATTCTGGTCCATTTATAGTCCAAGGAAGAAGTGTAACATACCTATATTTTCCATGGAAGACCTATCATGAAGAGTGGCCTTCATTGTAGCAATGGCGGAGGCTAAACTACATGTGATTAGTGGATCATCTACATATAATACTATGAGAAACATAAAGTCGAGTTTTCTTAGATTATTAATATTTCGATCATATTTACATCGAATGAATCAAATGTTGAAATAGTAGATAGAAATTCATTTGAGCATATTATTCTTGTAGGGCCTACTTGAGGCCACGGTGAGACTTCTCAAGTCAGAAAAGTAATGATGAATGTTTTACATACCTTTGTGGTTTCTCCATGTACATTTCCTCTTCGAATTCACTATGAAGAGATTCATTATACTCATCCATATAGTGAACCTCCCACCTTATTGTTGTTGGTATAAGAAAATCTAAGAATAGAGTCCATTTTTTCCATTATAAAAAAGTTTTCATCATAATTGATACCATTGGAGCTTAGAAATAATTAAGAAAATACATTTCTCATTCCTTTTTCTATTTTTTTCCACTTATTTTTACCAATGATTCCACTGATATTTTAATTTGGCAAGGTAGTGTTGAATGGTTGCAAACTCACCATGTACAATTTATGACAATTCTACCTACAAATATGATATGAAATTGATGTAGGTGATTTCTTCCTCTTTTCCAAAATCAAATAAGACAGAAATTTAGGACCATGTCAACGCTTTGAAAGGTTAAAAATGTGTCTTGAAATAATACGTTTTTGAAATTTCTCTTCTCTCCATGAATTAGAATTCATATATAATTTAACATAATGAACATAACAAGACATAATCCATGTAGGAATAAATGAGAGCAAGAAAATAGTTTGTTAACCGATTTCACACCTCCTGGAGTACATCTCTGAGCCTATAAACAAGATTAGATTACTCATATATTAAGTAATCAAAATTAAATACATAAACACTTGTTGCAGGTAAATATGTGGCTATTACCCCTACAAGGTAATGTTCTCCACAACAACAACTCAAAGCTTCCGCTACAAAGATGACATACTCTAACTAAAATGAGCTAAAACAAGCATATGAATACTTAAATTCCACATTGAATCAAATAAACATAAATTCGTGTTTAAAGAAGTTAAACCTAAGCTAAACCCTAGAAGTTATAATTGTTGTAGTCGACTTCTGAAGGTGAGAATACCCCTATAAGGTCTTCTACATGTCCAAATACCTTCCAGAACTACTTCCAAACCCAGACTAAACCATACACCTTTAGTCTCAAACCTACAAAAATACTCTATAGATATGCTCAAATAAAAAATTAGAGGTTACCAATGAATTTAGTTAATCTAAAAACCCCTAAGCAACCTTTTTCTGAGCTCCATTTGGATAAAAAATGAAAACATTATGAGCTTCCAAGCTCTCTCATCAACTTGACTGTTAATCATTCTACAAATTCTATTCTCGCTAACTATCCTACAAACACCCCTTGAAAATCACCAATGGAGCGACAATTATACCCTCCATAGTGCATTTTGTTGTAACTTTAGTTCAGCTTCTAAACCCTTGAGACTGAAAATTAGGGTCATGTGGGCACGTAGGGATGAGAGTTGGGCCTTAATGCCCAACCATACAAGTTAATGCCTTAGCAATGGGCATGCGATTATATGGGTGCCACAAGGCCAAGGGTCAGGCTAACCGCTCGCCCTTCCTGTAGGGCCCCTTTACACTTCGTGTCAGGTAACTTCGGGTGATATAAGTCTTGGGGCTGACTCCCTTACATTAGTGCCTTAACATGAGCTCCTTTTGCATTCTGCCTTGGGCATGTGCATTTTCACAAGACTAAAGGATGCACCCCTTCCTTTAGCACCTACCTTGTAGCCTACGTTGTGGGCATATGAGGTGTGGTATGACCACAAGCCAGACCTCTTTCCTCTGCCCCCACTCTTTAGCACCTCCGTAGGTTATATGGTAGTGGTCCAGTAGTAAGGTGTTATGGCCTTGGGCTCAAGCAAAGCCCATAGACCTTTCCTCCCTCCAACATGGTTCTATGGTATGTGTTGTGGCCAGGGGTTAGGCATTAGCCCAAGCCCCTTCCCCCATATAGTGCCAACCTATACTTTATATAGTGGTTAGCCACTATGACTTATAAGAACCAATGTGCACCCTAGTGGTAAGGCACTTGACTTGTGCTTGATGGTCCCTTGTTTGATCCCTGTCGGGGGTGGGTATTTTGGCTCATAAATAAATTTTGATGCACCCTTAGGAGGCCATGTTGCAACCATCCATTCGCCCACATGGATTCCATCCATTGGACCAAGAAACCATAATCACAAACAATTAGAACTCAGCGGAATTTGAACAATCCAAAGAGGAAAAGTGATAGCCTTCCGTTGGCCCATATTATACAATCAGCCTGCCTAGTCACCTTTGTCAATCAGCATACAAACTGCAAATTCAGCATACCTGCAAATTTTTTGCCTAATTAGGAAAATGATGAGAATGTGATATCACGAGCATATGAGATTAGTTTTCAGCGATTCGAGTTGTATTTGATTCATATCAGCAAGATATTCAATTTGACATTGGTTTCAAAATTTTATCAGCACTTACATTTTTGAGCTTAAAATTGATCTCTTGATCACACCTCCCCACTAGGAGATTTTAGAATACAAATGTTTACTTCCCTAGTCAACATAAAGAGGATGGAACTCAAAAACACCCAAAAATTCAATCCAGAATGCAAAATTTTCAATTGGTGGCCTTTAAGCCCCAATCAAAGCACTTCATTGATCATCCTCATGAAGAACTTTTGTTCTGTTAAGACTTGAGCCATCATTCTTATCATTTTTGCAAGAACAAAACACTAATGAGTGGAATCTCAACATTCTCTCTACTCTCATCTTTGCATGGCTCTGAAAACACTTCATCTTGAAGTTTAATATTTTGAATACAAACTTGACCCGTTCTTGGAAATCAAAAACAAAATAAACTTGTTTTAACGTCTTCAAGCTGAGCTTGTACATAAAAAGGATAATGCTGTAAAATTTTGCATGATATGATTGACCTTGCCTATAAGACATAGTCATCTTATACAATCTTGAAATCAAATATTCAATTCACATAAGCTTCAAATTGAATATTCACATCAGTGAACATATGACAACTTGTAGACAACTTTGAATAACAATCTCGTACATTCACAAAATTCTTTAACATGTGGAATATAACAAGTCAATACATACATCAATGAAAAACATCTACTTGTTGAACATAGTGGCAATGAATGCTCACTTTACAAAAGTACCTAAATAGGTAATGATAATAAGTATTTACAAAATTTTATAAAACAACTTTACAATAATTGTACCCAAACTTTGCCTCTTTTAGGCTTATGGGTTATCTTCTTGCATCATATTTGTTTTCAAGGTCATTTAGGATTGTAGAAAGTCCTCTTGGCCACCTTTATTTTCCCTTGAATTATGTAGAATAATATGTTTACCTTTCCTTGAATGAAACTCCAGATCACTAGTACAAAATGGCTAATTAGTTACTACAACAATGACTAAAATTTGCATATAAATGACTATTTTTCAGTCGGTGACCAGTAGTAGTTAACTTACAGTATCTTATAACGTGACCAGCTTCTAGTATTTTTTAGCTTAGTCATTAATTGATTGTCTTAATTTTATCATCTAGCAGTATATTTAGTCATAAATTTGGTCATTTATTTAGTTATTGATTTAGTCATTAATTGCCACAATTAATTACCAAATATACAACAAAATATATTACTATATGATTATTTGAGAAAACCAACTAATGACTAAAGAAATATGACCAAAAAGTTGGTTGTGTTATAAGATACTCTAAATTAGCTACTAGTAGTCATATAATCAAATGTTAGTTGACGTTTGAAACCAATTAATGACCAAAGAAATATGACTAAATTTTTGTCATGTTATAAGATACTGTAGATTAGCTACTAATAGTCATATATATGAAAAATTTAGTTGTCATTCATAATGAAAAATTAATCATTTGCAGTAGTCATTTATCTTTTTTTGGTAGTTTCATATTCATTATATAAACCACTAATTTATTAGTTTATATTCATTTCATTTATTTTCTTTAATTATCATTATAAACGATTAATTTAGTCGCATATTCATTTTATTTGTGTTCATCTTTAATCAATATAAACTATTAATCTAGTAGTTTCAGATTGATTTTATGTGTTCATTATTAATCAACATAGATTAATTAGTATGATTTTGCGAGTAAATTAAAAAAGCATCATACAATGTGAATTGGTTAATCTAATATGAAAATTCAAAATTACATATGTTAGTTAAATTACTAAACAATATCAAGTGTAACTATAAATAATTTCAACCACATAAATTATATTATATGAAATGTCGAGTATTACAATATGAGTTTCCAACTTAATATTGGTTGGACTACAATTTACACATGAAATGTTGTTTCATCACCATAAAACATTATCATTGCGTTGTCAAGTCATTGCAGGTGAATTCACCAACTATGAAGACTTGAACATCAGTCTCTACATGTGTGTCTTATGCGGGATATTGGCTTTAAGGGTACCACTAGACTAGTTCTCTTCTCTCTCTTTTTGTATTTTTTGCTCTAGTGTCAGTGTTCTCCTCTTTCTTCAAATCCTGTTGCTTACCATCAATACTAAGTTCCTTTTATGAAAAAACAAGAACCTAGAATGTGGAGTGTAAGACATGAAAGACGATGAACACTAGAATATAAATGAAAGTAGACTATAATAGATTTATATTACATATACCTCAACATAAACGACGTTAAAGCCATTCTTCCCCATAAGAGCAAGAAACACGAACAAGATTTCTTCAGTTGAGTGATAGTGGCCACTATGTGGCTAGATGACCTGTATAAATAAATTAAAGCCACCATAGAAAATAACACCTTAACTGTAACTTAGTATTCAACCTTCAGGGAAATATTAGGCACAATCATGCCAACTAAGTTACATGCTAAAAATCTCAAGTTGTAAACAACTTGTTAGAACAAATAATCTAACGTGTGATGTCTAATCCTTTTCATTTTATTTGCAACAACAATTTGTTGTCTAATGCATGAACTTGGTCAAGTATATAAACAACACGTTTTCAAATAACAACATGAAAGTAAACCTTTCTAATAATAATGAAAATCTTTCAATACAAAACAATTAAAAGGATTTCAATAAATATCGTGTAATATTAATTTCATCTTCAAGCCTTGGTTCTTGTTTAAACAGATATAATATGAAGTACTTTCAATTTCATAGTTAAAATACAAAGAAAAATCGAAACAAAGGTTCAAAATACGATCAAACAATAAAGAGAGGATATCATGGAATGGAAATTGCAATTATAAAAAAATTGTTTACCTATCCTCGATATCTTCTCATGCATTCCTAAAACATTTTCTTGCCCAAAATAACCATGAGGTGAAAGAATCACAACATTAAGACCCATATGAATACTTACTAGAAACATTTCCAAAGTTGATGGCTGAAGTGCCTGAAAGATATCCAACAAAAAAATAATCATATCCAAGACATGATCTCTATATTTTCTCCCCCATCCTTTTTCCAAAAACATTTCATGTAACCTACTCACACCAAAGTCAAGTAACAATCAAATGAAGGAAATGACATTTTTTTTTATCTTTTATATGTATAAAATTAGATTATAATTTGTTATGGTAACATATTAATTCGTATTTAAATCCTTCCTGTCATGATAATGTATAAATCAAGTAGAACATCAGAAAAATTGACCTCAATGAGGTCCTCTAACAATTTCCACAATATCAATATTTTTCTTGCTGTGATACCTTGGATAGAAAAAATAACATATTTCCAAACAAAAAAGCCATATATTACTTATGTTCAATCTATGTATATGGTGTATTCTTAGGTAACTTTTTAATATGTCCCTATACCTTTATCAAAGCGGATTGTAGCTTGCTTAAACTCTTTATCCTTTCATTCAACATCAATTTCTGCAAGACAAATGTCACACATTATTCTTTCCCACTTCTCAACATGCTAGATATGATAAATTGAAAGTCACATACAAGCAAGAGAAAACCATTTTCTAACCAAAACAAATAAACAAAAAATGGCTCTAATAAAACTTCACGCCTCAAAAATTACTCTGCCACGTGCTTAGACTAAAGGTGATATTCTTTTAATAATCTTTAGGTCATATTTAATGGGATATTTGTATTTTTACCATGATTTCAATTTGGTGCTAAAAGAAATATATAAATCCAGGTTATTGTCAGTGAACTTCAAGCATAATTCAAAAAAATAATGTCACTATAAGGTATGGAGAGAGAAACATCTTCATAACTAGGATTTTCTATTTTAGTTTGGTTTGAGTTGAGTTGGTATTTGAATATATAGTTTTCTCTAAAAAATTGAAATAAAAAGATGAGAATAGAAATAATCCTGTGAATTTTTAATTAATTCATATTATATATCTCTAAAGTAGCCAGGTCATCCTTCTCTACTATTTGATAGAGACTTATTGTCATAGAATAATAATGAATTAACTATCAAACATAACGATGCAATATATTAACCAAGGAAATAAAAATGACAAGGCTTTGGTATTTGTTTGCTCGAAGGAAATCCAATAATGTTTGTGTTCTTTCTTTATCATGAAATAGTATTGAAGACAAATGTGGGTTCAAAAATTGAACTCCATTACCAAGAGGATATGGTTGTGTTGGGTAAGGAAAGGATGGATTAAAGGGCTCAAGGTCTAGATCCAATACATAGCTATCCTTGTCACTACAAAATACAAAGTTGTCATCATTTTCTTATCCATGTAAAAAGAAAAGTGATTTTGTATTTGTGCACTTGTGGAAATCAAAGTGTGTTGTCCCATCATTCAACCTAATAGAAAACTGATATATTTGGTTGTTGACTATAATGGAAATCAAATGTAAAACCCACTCAACTTGATCTTTACATGACATAGTCGTAATGAGCTAGTACAATAGAAAGATGATAATAAACAAGAGGTGATAAAAGGAATAATGGACCATTATTTCCTACCACATAATTGGCATGAATAAAATTTCCACAGAATTCATACAAAAAATGAGAAGAACTTATGGCAAAAGAACATATCATTAGTGTTTTGTACCCTCTTTAATACATGTAGCCTAGGGAAGTAGAGGAGGCCAAATGTAGAAGGATTCCAATTGTGTGGGATATAAAAATAGAAATGTGGAAAAATAAGCCTGCTAATTCATGAAATCTCACTCTAAATAATAGAACACGTTGAGGATAGTAATGATGAAAATAGATCATTTATTAAGATCAAGCCCCTTATTGGGCATCAATTACAAAGGCGGCTGGTAATTTTTACTCGTAAAAAAAAATATCATAATTAGTGTAATGAATTTGTGGACCCTTTTGTGAAATTTTTTACATTTATATTATGGCATCTTTGTAGGAGAGGGTGATGATAGTTCTCTATGTTTGGTCAGACTGGTTTCTTCTTTCATATGCTTATGTCAATGGATGGAGAGCTATCTTTCTTTCGTTTGGAAATTCAGGTGTCCCTCCCTTTCATTCAATATGTGGAGATTCTCCACCATTGAAGGACCTTGATAGTTGTGAATCCAATCTTACAGACATAAAAAATGTATCTGGTCCAAATCAAGATGTTTCTATGGTGATTGGAGAGTGAGCAACAACTCGAGAATTGTTTAGTATTCCGCTTGTGGAGCTTGAAAGATAGTGTAGGAAAAATGGTTTATCTATTTGTGGTGGTAGGGAGGTAATGTTTTTCCAATTGCTTAGCTTCGAAGAAGAAGAGAAGCATAAGAACCAAGATCAAGACAAGGATTTCAGGTATGGGTATAACTTTGCAATCAGAGGGAAGCATGCAAGAGAAACTGATGCTTATATACAATTGAGAGGGGGAAGGTGGAGCATGGGTGAAGAAATAAAATCCATAATTCATGATGATAAGGACTATATATCATTATCATCATCTAGGAAAAATGTTGATTGAGAATCATCTTTACAATCACAGGTTGAGGAACGTGAATTCGTGGATGCCTCTTGTAGTGGAAATTTACCAAAAAATGTTGGTATCGTGATGTTAGTGTCACGTGATGTGCCCCCAAAAGTTCAAAATATTCTATGCAATGTCAAGGAAAATTTCTTTCTCTACTCCTTAACTCATATTTCGCCCCATCCACGTTTTGATAGACCAATTATCAAGATCATAGAATGGTCTTTTCTTTAATGAAGGAGTCCAAGGGCTAACAATTTAAGCATATGATCAATTTTTTGTAAAAATGGACAGTCTAGTCTAACTTGCAAGGACTTGGGTGTCAAACTTGCTACCGAGCCAATGTTATTCACATGTCAAAATTTTGAGTATGACTTGGGGTTGAGTTTGAATGAGAGGATTTTGCTTAATACTATTTAGTCAAGGAAAACAACAAAATTCAGATTCCATTAGAATTATGATTCATGAAGCATAGTAACATAGTTGGTGAGATTAATAGGGCTCATGCTTATCGTTATGTGTTACATTCGAATGGCATGAATGCATGAATTTCAAAAGGATGAGATATGATATAAATCTTGGCAAATTTTGACCAAATAAATAACCCAAACCTGACACTTGAGATATGATATAAATCTTGGGAAATTTTAACCAAATACATAACCCGAACCTTAAAGCTAGTAGTGTGAAATCCATTGTTTGAAGTGTGGCTACTGAAGAAAAATTTCTTAAATACTTTTTAAATTTAACATACAAATAATTTATAAAAGCATGGAATTTCATTGTCAATCAAATGTCAAACTGAATAACAATTAAACCAATAACCCGCGATGACAATCCAAAATCAATAAGGAATATTGGACAAAAGTTCAAAACTCTTTGGGAACATCCTAATCCTACAGGCTGCTCATCTAAAGAAACCGAAGATGTTACCTTGTGTGGGAAACATGAAATGTTAATGATATAAATGACAAAAAGATAAATAACTAAAACTAACTATTAGAACCAACACAAACAACAAATGGTAAACAAAATGAAAATGTGGAAAAATATCGCATACCCACTCCATGAGACTGACATCCGCTTCCATACTTGACGTTTCCCAAGCCTAAGAAGGTCATTCCACAGTGTCCACATCCTCGTATCCACAGTAGAATCTATCATCCTATCCACATACAACCTGCATTGGTCATACCCTTCTGTAAAGAAAAAAATAAAGGAAAGTGAAACTCAAAAGCCTTTTTGCTAATCAATGGTTTAAAGATTTTGAAGCGTGTATTTAAAAAGAAGATTCTCATACCAATATCCTTACTTTCATTGAAACTCTATTCAAATACATCACTTCCTCCAAAAACTTTACATATCGTGGATAGTCATAATTCAAGTCATCAATTAAATGAAGTTATATCATCTCTAGAGAAGGGGTGCTCTGAAGAAATCAACCTAATACATTGATTTCCCGATCATGAAATTCAGTTATGTCTACATAAACTTGTATATACGGAGATGAGAGAGTCAGTATCTGAGATGTCGAGGTATGGGATATTTTGAAAGTTCCTACATTTAATTTCAAAACCAGTATAAACCAACTCTGCACTCATTTATGAGGTAAAAGACATAAATATTCATTATGAACATCATGGAAAAAACCATGGAAGAATTTTATGTTTTCACATCTTGTAGCACGTTAATTTTTTTAATTTAGGTAGTGTATATTTTCATTAAGGAATAGATATGAAATAAAGTCATTACATGGTTTTTTTTCATATCTATTGGATATAGTGAATCTAGAAATAGGACATAATACTGAACCAAAACATAATAGTCAACCTAAGCTACATCAATATATTTTTTGTATAATTTTTTTAATGCTACACCTGACAACTAAGTAGCGAATGAAAACATTTTTAAACATTGAAACATGTTGTTCATTGCACATGTAAAAGAAAAGAAGCAATTATGTGTTTACCAAGATAAAGTTGTCACCCATTAACAAACATTGGAGATTAGGAAGCCTCTCGAACAACAAATTGAGAAGACACATATTTCTTTAAGGGAAGGCACAACACATATGACCAGCTCCTTTAATGATTTAAAGCTCCCCATCATCTCAATCAATATGTCCACAAAGAAATTGTATGCATTATCGGGATATGAGTCCATTTCTAGTATCGTCAAATTACTTTCACGTTGCATATTGATTCTCAAGATAGAGAATGAAAGCTCTTGAAACAATATCCCATTCACTCTCCAAAATTTTATCATGTACGCCCCTGCATACACATACAAGACAATCTACATTTATAGTGGTTTATATTTTATCCACATACAACCTGCATTTACATTGATTTCATTGTAAAGCATTGAATGTAATACTAAAATCCAGACTTACATGGTTGTAGTTTGAAGCAATGTGATTGAAGAGGTTTTGTCGATATCTAGTGGTTGTTTGATTCAAATTCAATGATTCCTCTACTGAGGACCAAAAACACAGGGAGTGCACAGAAGGTCGAATACTAATGATCAAATATTCTTTATGGTTTGGCTAGTCGAGTGGGGCATCCAATCAAATTGGATGAGCATACAACTAAGCTTCAAAAAGGGTCATATGCAAGTTCTTTTAAATGATATCCCTTGGAAGCTTCAACATAGTACTCAGTGTCATCATACAAAGGACCACCCAAAAATAGACCATCTAATCCTCTCGAAGTTTGAAGAAGCAAGTCACCCATTTGTAGAACATCAATGCTACCGTCATTTTGAGAAATTATCTTAATGTAAACATCTGGGATTGCTGGAAGCACTGACCCTAAATGTACTTTCCTAAGCACCCCACAAAAGAAGGAATATCAAGTTGACACCCATTAATTTTAACAACAACGTGCCAACTTCTTGGATAAAACAACACCTTTTCAAAACTATTTTTCTCACTAGCATTCCCTTTATCTCTCAGAACAAAGACCATTTCATCTTCAAGATTGGCGCAGTGAGTGTACTGATATACAACATTATTGTTTGGTCCATTAGAACTCGAAACAAGTTTGACATTATTGATGATATCTATAAATGCACCCTCATTTTTCCATATGTATACAATAATTCTTGGAGACAACTCATTTTCTTTGGGATAAGATGTTGAATCAACATGTATTTCACCACTTAGTATATATTTTTCACTAGTCAAATATTTAGGCTTACAGTTTAATACATTGAATTCTAATGAAGACATTCCAAAGAAAATGCATGAGTTCAAGAAATGAAGCATGTGCACACAAGAAGCTTCTAAGCAAACTCTCTACCATCCTTTCTCTATCAACAAATTCATTGGTTCCTTGTTTGGCTATACGATGTAAGAAGCCACAGGATGAGTAGACATAATACGTAACCAATAGCCCTTTTGAATAAACACTATCTCTAAATGATCAGAAACACCAACATTGACATCAATAACCTTTCTCTCCCAACACCAATCATCATCCCAATCTAATAAATCAGATGAAGGTCCATGTTTTACCTTAAGACGCAATGCACCAGGTAGGACTTAATCAAATATGAAGTCACAAATCTCATTTGTTAAACTTAAAGAGTTAAGCTTCTCTGAACCCAAAGTTCAACAACCATAGAAGTAAGTGATATAGAAACTGAAGAGTCACATCCTTCATTGCATATCATCGATCCACTGATATCAACAAGGGCCTTTATAGATTCAATGCCAAACATTGGTCTAGTTACTGTCACATCAATAAGTGATGGTGAAAATTGAAAACTAGAATCACATTCTGTTGCTGTAGTCAGTGTGGATATTCGATATTAACATGGTTGAACCTCGAAGTACAAGTTCTCCATATCGTAAATCCTCTTTAGTTGAGGCTTAAAATAATATGGCCCATGTGTCAAGCCAAATCGATGCTTTCAATAATAGCCATTTGTCACTAATTTTAGGGAACCACAAATATTATAATTTCTTCTATATTTGAGATTAAAGCCATGTTTGGCACAACCATGAAATTCTCCAAACTGCTAAACTCAAAGTGATCCTTCTCAGCCTTGATTGTGTAGCATGTTTATGTTGCATGATCAAGTTTTTAATATCCCTGGACATCTTTTGTAGGTCTTTCTCGTCCATCAACTAATATCTTAACACCTTCAAAACAAGACTCCTTCAGAAGTCACCACAAGTCCTCCAACTGAGAAACCTATGACCTGAAATGGTTGAGATATATTAACAAGACTGTGCTCAACAAGAATCTCTATAGATTGAAGTGAAACATCAAACAATGTATTCTCACTCTTGTATAATGGCAACAACCTTTATTTTACACATGGAATAAAATTAAAAGCAAACTTCCCATATGCAGCAGATATTGCATGCCAAAGCACTTGATTTGGCCAATGAGCTTCTTTGAGGGCACTTCACCTGATGGAAATTATCTGAATAAAGGTATACATGAACGCTTAAAATAGGGTTACCTTGAGAAACAAAGAAGCCATCGATTTCATAACTTGGGACATAAAAGATGTCATATAGTACCAGATTTCCAAAGCCCAACCCCATCTCTGGAGATCCTATTTGGAAAATTGTTAAGAGAACATGATAATCATGTATTTGAAAGAGAATATTATAGAAAATATACTCTATAAAACTTAATCATTGTAGCTCATGCGTAGCACCATCCTAGCTAGGATTGACATTAGGTATGACCTTGTATCTTCTTCCTTTATTTAACAGTCGACTCACAAAGCCCGCTCTTTCCACTTCTTCACGTTTGATTTCATGGAGGGCTATTGTGTCCTCTAAACACTCATCCTTAAGGAATCTCCAAACTTATTATGTGTATCAAACGAAGGAAAGGAGAGAAAAATATCATGGCCTTTCCTTTTTGAAAAAAAATGTAGTCGGATTTGATATGACCTGATGTTTGTATACTACTTGTGGATTGGATGAAGTTTATGTATTCATGATGGGAAGAAACCAACCTATATTTCCTTGGAGTAATATTTGTAAACGTGTAACTACCTCCCTGCGACTTAAACACATTATTAATGAGATCATTGCTGGTGGAAATGAGTTCAATCCTCACATTGGCACGAACTCCATTTATATCTAGACAACGTTCTGCTCCAAAAACCCCAATCACTTTCATAGAAATAGTCAACCCAGTGAAGTGAAAATTGATGTTGGCCATTGCAACCATTGTGATCCACTGATACATATTCACCCATTTAAGATATATTCGCCAAGTCAGGGAATATGAATTTTTCCAATGTAATTTTTCCACTCGATAATCTTAACATCAAATTCGAAAGTATCTCATTAATCTTGACATCAAATTTGGAATTGTCTCATTTATCTTCATAGAGCTCTTGAAATAATTTTTTAGAATTGTATCGAATCTACACAAATATATTAAAAAATTTATTACAGTACGATGCTTGATTACCAATCAAAATGTTTAACACAATACATCACCAACAAATTTGTATTTCATCTCCATTGCACATAATTTAGCTTCCTTCATAGAAGACATATGGCTCATAGACCTTCTCCAAGTGCTTCAATTGTTGTAACATATATTTTGTAGATGATCTTGATAACCCCACTATCTGCAATATGGCTATCAGTTTACAATGACCTATTTTATGTATTTCTTTTTATGGTGAATCAATAATACTTTAGATTAAATAATGAATCTACTCCTTGACCAAAAATTTTATGCATAAATTATATGTAAAATAAAATTTATGTGAGTATATTTTTAACTTTTCAAATTCCAGTTATATTCATCAAATTTTCAAGTAAGAAACATAGAGTATCGTTACAACTTACATTGTTTGGTGAGCTAACCGCTTGGCGAACTAACCACTGTGTCTAGAGCCTGCCCATAATTCTCCATAGTATTAATGCATGCCAATTGCTTCAACAATTTTACTGGGTTTCCTTTGCGATCAATGTAGGGATTACACTTAAAATGTTCAAATATTATTTTTAAAAATTCTTGAATTCTTATGGGATTTACCACTGAAGAAGCAACCTGATAAACCTTTATGCTATGCTTTCCTGGGTGTTTGGCCATGGCTAAAGTTTCATTCACAACCATGTCTACTGATATTTGCAATTTGAATTCAATGAAAAAAATAACATATTTAAGAGAAAAAGGATAATGGTTTTTTGGGTTGAAGTCTTGAAGACATATATGGAAGATATGATCTTCCAAGAGAAATAAATAATGTAGAGAAGCTCCAGAAAAAACAAATAAATATGATTTAAATAATTAAAAAATGTCAAATCTAAGTTTGGAACCATCCACTATCATCTTCCAGATATAGATGAAAAATGTAATCTAATAAAAAAAAAATATGGAAATACTCCAGAAAATCTAAAATTAATTACGAAATGATTTTTCACACTTTTTTAAGAGTTACTCACCAAATCTAGAACAATATCTAGATCGGCCAAGAAGAAAGATAGTTGACCTTTTCCATAGTGCGTAACGATTGGATCAATCATTCTGTAGGTTGAATATTTGATTTAGTTCGACAACAATGTGAGACTAATTGAGCATCAAATCCGAAGGTTTCCTCAACTTTGTCAAAGATCAAATTTCAATGAAACCTTAGAATCCATTGATCGTGGTTCGAACTGTGAGACATGTAACCAACATCTGAAGCACCCACCATGTCTCCATTACAAGGAACTTCGAATCTAAAAACCTACTAGTTTTTTTCCACGTTTCATAGCTCAGTGTATCTCTCTTTCTCTAGTTCCCAACTAGTTGTCGCTAGTTCAGTGCCGATAGAATCTGAAATCACTCTGATGGTTGAGATGTCAGTTTTCTGGGGCACCAAACACATGGGTCCACTAAAAATTTAGCCACACCATTTGGATTAGTTTTATCCTCCGAGATATTTGGATAGGTGTTACCCTGGTAGAAACAATGCCACATGTAAAACAATGCCTTTACATTTCCAATTATCAAGGCAAGACGATCTATAACCCCTACAGTTTAGGACAAAATCACCTAAAACCCCAAATTTAAGGCAATTTAAATTATTAAATTATTAAGTTATTTGTATTTCAAAGTTTAAATAGAATAATTACAAATCTCTTTACTCTCTTTGAAAATAGAAAGCAATTTTTCATTCAAATAATATTATTTTAACTTTCAATTAATTGAACTTTATTTTATTTTAATTAATATAAAATTGGTTTTGGTTATTTATATGTATTTTTTGTAATTATTTGTAATTTCAGATTAAAAATAAAATAATTATTGTGCCCATCAGGTAGATCTCCCATAGAAGCTTAAGCATGTAAACTTAAATTTAAATGTAAACATAAACGTAAATGTAAAAGCTAATATTTAACATTTAACATTGTCAATCTAATGTCACCCTATTTAAAAATCAATCTAATTATTATTATGTATAAACACAACATAAATTTAAAATATTTAATATATAAAGAGGTTTACGAATAGTTAAAAAAAAAAGAGCTATGGTAAATAAATAAAAATATTAATGAACCAGAAGTGTGGTAAATAAATAAGAGCTTTTTCATATATTTACTCCAAAGGTGTGGTAAATAAATAACACTTCTTTTTATGTTTACTCCATTAACCTCTTTAAATTTATGAAAAGTCAAAAAATAGGTTTTATTTAGGTGGATCTTGCAGGACACATAGTTATTAATACCATGAGCCAATTACCATATTTATAAAAGTTTTAGAAAATTATATATTACAGAGCAATGGAACACATAAAATATTGCAGAAATATAAACACAGAAAATGCATAAAACAAGAGAGACACAAATATATGTGGTTCACCCAGTTTGAGCTAAGTCCACAGAGAAAAAGCCAGTCCTTCTCTTATTATGTTATCCAGCGAACTGAAGAGATACAACCTATAGTAGATCCGTTGTAACTCCCTCTTTGCTCTTAATCTCCACTCTCTTCCTCACTCAGAATACAGATATACATAGACACGTTACAATTCCCTCATATATAGTGAGGGGTTGCCTTCTAGGGCAAAAAACCATAAATTAAACATAACTTCTACTATCAGATCTCACCCTAATGAATGGCCCAGATTGACTAGAAATTCCTATACTTTACAAGGCAATTCTACATCTATTCTTAGCTTCGAGGGCGCTGCCCCCGAAACTCCCCACCAGATGGGGGTTCCCACAAGGTCGCAGCCACGCCCCCTGGACCCCCTTGCAGCGAATATTTTATGGGTGGCATTGCCGCCCCATTTTGAACTGGGGTCCAATGCGGCGATACCTTTGAATACAAAAGATAATCAGGCTCCACACCCAACCAAAAGAGGTACTATAAATAAATAAATATAAAAGAGTTATAAATATGTATGGTAAATAAATAAAAGTTTATCAAATAGGATTAGAAATCAACATCTAATTATATAAGCCTATGGGCCAAATACCATTGTAAATAAAAGAAATATGATAAGTAAATAAAAATATATATATAAACAAGAGGTATGGTAAATAAATAAAACCTCTTTTTATATTTGCTCCATAAACCTCTTTACACTTACTAACACTCAAAAGATAGGTTTTGTTTAGGTGAAGCCTATGGGGAAAATACCTTGGGCGAAATTATTATTGATACCATGCAAAAATTACTATTAACCATATTATTATTATTATTAGATTATATTCATATTAATATATCATAATATTGATATTATTAAAGATAATAACTTTGTTTTAATCCAATATTAATTTTTTATATTATAATATATATTAATATATCATGATATATATTAACTTTGTATATATGGGAGGTAAGATCAAAGGCATAAATTTATAGAGGTGGAGAGATAGGGAGAGTCACAAGGGAGAGACGGAGAAAAACTGAAGGAGAGGGGAGAGGAGGAATAAAAGGAGAGAGCAGTAGAGAAGGGTAAAA
>APFE030590763.1:123338-178409 GCA_000404065.3 Pinus taeda
AGTGAACCGGAGCTGGCAACTCCAAAGATCAATGTAGCCTTTGAACAATCTCTGTGGTATTCTGATATCTGTTATATACTGCAAAACCTGTGTGCTCCCCCAAGATTATCTAGAACTAAATGTAGGTTCCTAAAAATGAAAGCCTCAATATTTTGTGTCATGGATGGAAATTTGCATTGGAAAAACCATGAGGGTATATTTCTAAACTGCTTAATTGAGAATGAGGCTAACAATGTCATGAAAGTATTTCATGCGGGTGATTGTGGTGGACACTTGTATTGGAAGTCCACTGTGGATAAAATACTAAGGGTTGGGTGCTATTGGCCCACTTTGTTCCCTGATGTTAAAAATTTCACTACCTCATGCCATAAGTGTCAAATATTTGAGGGGAAGAGAAAATTACTGCCACTCCCTTTGAGGCCTATTGCAACAGAGAGACCTTTTCAGCAGTGGGGCTTAGATTTCATTGGGGAAATTCATCCCTCATCTTCAGGCCAACATAGATGGATCCTCACAGGAACAGACTACTTCACCAAATGAATTGAGGCCATCCCATGTAGACAGGAAAATGATTCAACAATCATTCAGTTTTTGGAGAATAACATATTGTCTAGATTTGGTTGCTCCAACAAGATAATAACAGACAATGCTGTTGCTTTTAGATCCAAGAAGATGGTGAACTTCTGCCACAAATTTCATATTACTTTGGGCCATTCCACTGCGTACTACCCTCAAGCGAATGGTCTAGTAGAATCATCAAATAAAAGCCTTGTAAACATCATCAAGAAGGTGTTGGAAGAAAATAAGAAGAATTGGCATAAGAAGCTTGTGAATGCCTTGTGGGCAGATAGACTAACAACCAAGAGATCCATTGGGGTCAGCCCATATGAGTTAGTTTATGGATTAGAAGCCAAATTTCCTTCATCACTAGGGGTTCCTGTTATGAAACTGCTTCAAGAAAGTCAAGCTGAGGCGAATGACATGCAAAGAAGGATCAATCAGATAATATGTTTGCAGCAAACTAGAGACCAAGTTTATAGCATAGTACAAGTTCTACAAGAAAAGTTAAAGAAAGCTTTTGATAGAAGGACTAAGGCTGAAGATTTTAGCGTAGGTGATAGAGTCCTCAAGTGGGTTTCAAGAAGGGAAGATAAAGGAAAACATGGAAAATTTGATTCTCTTTGTAGAGGACCATTTATTATCCAAGCAGTACAAGGAAACAACACTTACTTCCTAAAAAATCTGGATGACACTGACTTAAATGAAGGTCCTGTGAATGGCAGGATGTTGAAGCACTATTTTGACTACTTTCCATGTATATAGTAGGGTATTTTCTCCTGTACATAATCAGTTGTATATATTTTTTTTCAGCATACAAATAGTTCAGTTTAAAAAATTGTTGTAAATAAGCAGAAAAAAGGCTGTATATTCCAGAAGTTCCACAGAGATGACAGCTTCCAATTATGAAGAACAAGGAGAAAGTTTTTTAAGTTTTTGCAGAAGTCAAGGGCCAAGGCATTCTGACCTGCTGTTCTTGGCCTTTCAAAAATAAAAACCATCCCCAAGTGGAGCCACTGTTAGCTACCTATACCAATAGGTTTCATTTTTCATGATTGGCAAGGGAAGTGCCAATATGATCTACTTTGGTGATACAAAGATCTCATATTCTTGTAGAAGAAATATACTTACATTTGGTTGATGCTGCCCTACTTCTGAATGGGTGATCCAACAGCCTAAGCTGGGTCATGCCATGTTTCAATTTTTGTTGTAGATTAGAGAAAGAAATCTGTCCAAACAGCTCAATCTTGGCAGGTAAAGTAGATAGGTAGAAAAAGAAGGTTCCCAACTGCTTAATCTGGGGCCTTGGAAGCAATAAGGGTAGTTTTAGATAGAAAATCAAAAGAAAAAGCCAAAGGAAAAGAAAAGGCACAAAAGGGTTTGCAAATCTAAGTGCACCCTCCTTGGAGTAACAAAAAATGCTAGGCAATTGAGTGGGTAGGTAGATGGGGTTGCAGAAAGCATGGTTTATGGCATTTCACTGGCCTAAAGCAAAGTTAAAACATGGTGCCAGTGCCGATTTTCTATTCCAGCAGGCTTACAGCAACTTAATGAAGCATGTCTAACTTCCAAATTACCCCCCATCACATCCATGGCTAACATCCCTATGCCACCCATGTTCATAAAAGAAGTCAAAGTCTTTTGTTGGTTCTAGTTTCTTTAAGAGCCACATTTCTTCTGTAAAAATTCTTTTCATTTTGATCTACTTCCTAAAAACTAAGTTGATTTCATATAAAAGCTTAGTATTTTACCCCCCTCATCCACCCATTTTTCACTCATATTAACTACTAACCTATCACTATTTAACTCCCTATACCCCGTATACCCCCTATTACTTTGTAAAATTTGGCAAAAAACCCAAAAAATCTATATATCCCCTTCCCCGAGCATTATAGCTCTATGTATGGTTTTGAACGTTTTCAGACGATAAAACATTGATCGCAACCCAAAGAGCGCCGAAAAATTAATCTTGGGATTAATCCGAGATTTGCTCGGATTAATAACCAAAACCCGCTTTGTAAATAAACCTTGCAAATAACCATAAAAACCCACTTTTACAAAGTTCCGCCGGGCACGTATTTCGGAAATAATAATATTTTATTCTTCCCCGCAATCAATATTGCCCTCGCATCTCATCAACCCATCGACCGTCGGATCTGGGCTTTCCCATCAGACGGCCCACATGCATATCGGACGGGCCCCGATCACCGTACTTTACCGCCCGAGAAACTGTGAGAGGGTGACGTCAGGCCTCTGCCACGCGTCACCCCCATATCTTCTCGGGCCGCCCTCTGACAATACCGTCACTGTATCGAGAGCGATCCGAGAAAATCCACTTACCGCTCTGTTTTACTGCCCACCCACGTCACCTCCACTCAGCGCCCTGTCAGCACCCCCGCCCGCCAGCGCTCCGACGTGTCCGCCACCTATGCAATCCCCGTGGACCACTCACAGGCTGCCACGTCACTCGATGACATCATGCTGACATCACCTGACCCTGACCCCACCTGATGACGTCATGCTGATGTCATCCAAAAAACGTGCCAATAACCAAAAAAGTCTATATTTCAGCCAAAATTTCGTGTTTTTTTCACTTTTGCTAAAAGAACTACTGCTGACCTCTGCATGTAAATTACAACCACCTGTCGCCAACCTGCAGAAATCGACCCGAAGACCGCTGGCGCCTCCAACCCACCTGCATTTATGACCATTGCCGGCAATTCACCAGGTATTTACCCAAAGCATCCCCTCAGCGCTTGGTTATGTCCATAATTCTCCAGAACTGAATTAACAAGAGTAAGGCAACTTGTATTTACTAGCAAATCCCCGGTAAAGTAGCACTCCTTTACAGTTGTAGGGTCGAAATTCACCTGCTGAACCCACATATAGTCATCTTTTCCTAAATTCACAGTCTATCCGCGCATTCGTGGACTGAGAACCTGAGAGGCACTAATTCACCGGGAAAACAGTGTTGCTAGTCCCTGCACTTTCTCAATTAACTCTCTTTTGAGCATTTTACACCATTGTCACCACTGTTACCTCAGTTTCCCTTACAATTGGCTTTACTTCTGCAAAAATAGCCCACTGTGTTGTTCTGCCCACTCAAATCAGTTCCAGTACAAGTCATAAGTACTTCTTAGCCATGGAAACACCAGTAGCCCTGAATGTTCAACCTCTGAATGCCCCACATAGAGAGCTAGAGTGGAAGGCCTTGGGTGATAGAGATTACTAGATGCTAGACTCAATTGCCATGACTTCCAAATTCAATATTCACGTGTTGAATGAGTTAAAAGCCCAATATCTCAGTGGAGCTGATATCTTAGGGATTTGGGACTCCAACCTGCCCATTTACAATCTCCCTCAAGTCAATGTCCTCCCAGACTTGATAAATCATTGCCGTTCACGCTATGACCCATGTCAGAGAGCTATTCTCAGCCCCTCAGGCTCAGTATTGTTCCATATCACCACTGAGGCCATTAATGAGATGCTACACTTTCATACTGCAAAGCCCCTAACTCCTCTCTCCATCAATGACTTGATAAAGAAAGGGGGCAAGCTGTCCAGTTCTCAGATTGTCAAGATTAATCAGTTATTTATTCAACCAAAATTTGAAGCTATGAGCACCACCCTTCCTATAGCATATCAATATCTAAATGAGCTGGGAAAAATGCTTGTGGATTTGATCAGTTACATCCTGGGTTATGGGACATATGAGGATGTTGATGAAACCATTATGGCCATGCTGTCCATATTCTCCCCTGGAATGCCTCTTACTGTGCACTATGATTTTGCTACATATATTGCCAATAAGATTCATGAACAATTGATGAATCTAGAAAGGGAAAAGGTGTTCAAATATACTAGGTACATCTATCACTTGTTCTTGTTTTATCAGCCTGATGCTTTCCCTGTTCCTCTCAAGAAGCTAAATGCCCAGGGAAACCCAAGGTCTGTAGTGTTTTTGTCTTCAGTCTTTCATGATGTATCCTATTCACCTTACACCTACTGTGAATTCATAGACCTTTTTATCCATCCAGCTATGACCTTGTTATTGGGTGTCCCTCCTCCCAGATTGACAGATGAGATGCAAAGGATTCTTCACCTCTCAAAGGTCTACAACATTGGTGATTGGTACTTTTACCAACACCATACAGTAATCAGAATATATGGCTGTGAGTTGAACCCCTACAGGCTGCCAAAATATGTCCCTATGAGACTTTTTGCCCTAGAGTATTTTAGGCAGTTTGGAAATGCAGACTTTGTCCATTTCCAAAGTAAAAACAAGAAGGTGCAACTAAAAGTAAGGAACCAGCTAGGCCCATTTCTTTACAACAAAAGGGAGGAAGGATGGAAGGAAGCAGATCTGATCCTAGAAACCCTCAAATTGCAAACCAGTTTCAAATGGGTACCTTATGACCCTGGTCATTTCATTTCCCTCAGAAGGGTAAAATACAAATTGGGTGGCTATGTTCACGTGAGATTGCCTCATATTGAGAAATATGCCAATTTATTAAGCTGGAAAGAGGGCACTCTAGAAGAGCCAATTGGTAGAGAGCAAATGCTACAAAGAGAAGCAAGGAATATTGAGAAAGAGGCTGACTTGGAAACTTGTGGGCAGGTTTCCTCTTCCTACCAAAAGCAACTTGGAGCAGCTGGCTCATCTTCT
Source organism: Pinus taeda (assembly GCA_000404065.3). NCBI lineage: Eukaryota > Viridiplantae > Streptophyta > Pinopsida > Pinales > Pinaceae > Pinus > Pinus taeda. Next base: position 128,563 of record APFE030590763.1, read on the forward strand.
ACAGCCCACCAGCAAGCAGCCGAAACTGCTCAACAGGAATCAAGCAAGAATAAAGGCAAGCAGATTGAGCAGGAACAACCACATCCTATGGCAGAGCAGCAAGCAGAACATCAAGTAGAAAAGCAGGTAGAACAGCAAGAAGAAGGACAAAAAGAGGGGCAACCAATACAGCAAGAACAAACATCTGAAGCCCCAATATCCACTGAGCAACAGGCTCAAGAGAATGTGCCTCCTAGGCAAGAAAAGACAGTGGAGGCCTCAGTGCTGCAAACTCCACAGAAAGAAGAAAAGGGGAAGAAGAGGGATAGAGAGCAGGAGACTCCCCTCACCACATCCACAAATCAAGGGGAGAAAAGGCAGAGATTGAATCCCCTCTCCGAGGAAGAAATGCCTATGGGGCAATCATTGGGCATGGGCCCACCAAGCATGGAAGCATCTGCCAGTTCCTTTCAGCAGGAACAAGAGAGAACTCTTGGAGGAGAGGTCAGCTCCTCAAGTCAGCAAAGGAGAGCAGAGACAGGCATCAAGCAACAATTCATTGATATTAAAAGGAGAAATGAGCCACTCAGGCTCCAGATCTACAACCAGTTGCTTAAGATGGCCCCTACCAATCAACAGAGGCTTATGTCCGCCTATAACATAACAGAAGGGAAAATGACCATGAGTCATTTCATTCCAACCATGTTGTAGCCACAGTCAGCTGCAGACTATATAAGAACCAACCTTGAGGTTCTTGCCAAGGACATCCACCCTATGGACCAAATAGAGCTTCACAAGCAAACGGGTGAGATGGTCTATGCAACACTGGCAGATAAAACATTGTTGGCTAATAGGTTGGAAAACAACCTAAACAATACAGCTGCCCAACTTGAGTTGGAAAAGGCATCCTCTCAGGCCAAAGACAACAGGATCAGGTCTTTGGAGGATATAATCATAGAGCTTGGGCATGACCCAAAGGATCCAAAGGCCATACAATCGCTACTCAAAATAAGAGATGCAGACCTTGCAGCTCTAAAAAAAAAGATTAAGCTCCCAGCAACCATTCACCCTCAAACAGAAGAGGTTGCCCAGCAAAGACAAGACCAGGAGGTAGCAACATTGCTGGTAGCACTGCACAAACAGCTAGTGCAAACAGAAGGGAAGCTGGAGGACACAGAGGCTACACTGCAGGCAGCCCTACAGCAGAAAGAAGGAGGTCAGACTTCACAACCCCCTCTAGAGGTCATAAACCTTGAGGAGCCCCCATAGACTACTGCTCCTCCCACAGAACAGGCAGCTCCATCAACATCAACATCAGCACCAGCACAAACCTCAGAGCAGGCTCCGAGCCTTGATATGCAGAAATTGATGAGTGAAATCAAGGCCCTAGAAGCCCAGATGACAGAGCTGAATGGAGCCAAGGAGAATTTGGCTAAGCTAAATGAAAAATATGACAAATCCGAGCAAAATGTGGCTGAAAAAGGGAGAGAAATAAAAGCTCTCAAAGAGAAGATAAAGGAGCTAGAGAAAGAGCTCACCCTTGACAAAGTGGTGGCTGAGGTCAAGACAATTTTGTGGACCCACATTGGCCAATCAATAACCGATCAATGGCAATATATTGAGACCATCCATGAGCAAATGGAGCTCATAGGCAAAGCACAGAAAGAAGTCCATAGAGCAAGGGCATCTCTAGGCAGTATGCCTGAGATAGCCAACAGAATGATTAATGTGCTTAATAACCGGACAGGTCCTCAGCTGGCAGCAATAGGAATCTCCAACAGAATTGAAACTATCCAGCTGATAAAGAGGGTCCTCACATTGAAAAGCCTGGTGCAGACAATGGATAGAAGAAGCCAAGACATGCAAACAGAAGTCAACAGATTCATGGACAAGTTTGCAGCATTACAGGGCAGAGGTCTTCCTAGCTTGCTGAACAGTGCAGGGAAACTACTCTCACATGAGATTTATGCAAAAAGGGTGAACACATTTGCCACCAATCAGATCAGTCTAGGATCAAGTACTTCAGACGTAACAGGGCCAACATCTGGGCAAAGTCTCTATGACAGAGTAGAGAACTTATTTTTTATTATGAATGAGATCAGACATTGGTTTGAAGTGCCTCCAAACTTCTACAAATACACAGAGACATATGACACCTTAGGTACAATTTTGAGACATCAATTGCCTACACAGGAGTGGTGGACCAGAATGATACAGTTGTTGCTGTAAACAGGAGGCTTTCATCAGAGTTTTTTTATCAAAAAGCATGAGTCATCATATTCATAAAATAGGATGCATACACTATGACTGCAGGAGAGAGGAATGAGCCAACTCAGCAGGAATATTCGGCCACTAAAGGCAACACTGGCAGCTACAGGTAACAGGGCCGAAAAATCTACAACATGACAAAGCATAAAGACACATCATTCAGCATTAATGCAGAACGCTCAACCGACTCAGTGGCTTCCAAAGGCCAAGAAGATCTCTAACAGAATTAAAGACTATTTACTTTACACTTAGGGTAGCAATAACTTCCTTATCTGCTATTTTGTAAAGTTGGTGAGCGTATTTACTTTATCAAGTAACTCATCGGTTTAGATATTTTGTGAAACCGATTGTATATATTCCCCCTCGCATAAGCTTGCAAGGGTGGTGGTTGTTGTTTATTTGTTAAGAAGAAGAACTCGGCTGTAATTTCTGGAAGAATGATATAAAAAGCTTGGAGTTTACAGGAATTGGGTCTTACTGATGCATGCTGTCTTGGAACCATTGAATGCTACAGGATTCTAGTGCTATGGCTTAATATAATACGTATTCTCTATCTCTGTTAATGTTTTATTATTTGTTTACCTCACATCTCTCATATGTTGTTCTAAATCTAGAAAGAAAGAAAAAGAATTGCTCAGGGTTTGTCCGGAGACACCCTGATCTCAATCTGTCTTTGCTATAAATGTTTTCTATGACTTCAGCTGTTTAATTGGAATTATTAACTGCTCCAATAAACCTGAATATTTCACAATTACTATTTAGTAATTCATGTGTGCTGCTAAGTAGAAATTGTTGTTCAAATTGTGATCACACTGTTTGTAATTCCATTTCCCACTGTTTCACTCACTAATCAGAAGTTATATTAAGAATAGCCATCTAGCCTTGCAGTAAAACTTTCTCCATCACAGGCGCCGGGACTGTCTCACATTTCTGACTCCATATGCCCAATGGACTAGCATATTTCACACACTTCATGCCCTTCTCACAACAACAGTTCACCAACCAAAGTCTAAAACAAAAAATCTTCACAAAACATAGCTAAAACTTAAAGAGAGAGCCCTCTCTGACTATAGGTAGGCTAGGAACTATACTCCAAAGCTTGGTTAGTGGTTACCCCGGCCATATTCCCTTGGGAGTCATAGGGAACAACCTGGGTGTTAACAGTAAAAAACCCCGATTTAGGTTCTTTCTGCACCTCATTTGGCCAAGAATTGAGTAAGTTATGTTTGCTTCCAATTTTTGCTCCATTTCATAGCTGATCATCCTCCAATTCGGCCCAAACCTGGCTTGTGCACCCCAAACCCAGAATTGGAGTGCAAATTTGACCTACAATCCGACCCGACGGGCGAAATTGTAGGACATTTAGTACACCCATTAAGCCCCCTATCTCGAAAATTTCGGTCATGTGGTGCACATATGACTGCATAAGGGGCCGATATTCTAGGGCCTAACCCTGAGCCCTTTGGTTTTGCCGCACACATGGTTTTGTGGTTTGCCATGTGGCATTTGGGCTGGCCCTGTTAGCTCTGCTACATATTTTGATAATTTGAGGATTAGATACGAGCTCGGCCATATAATTCATGCTCAAGAGAGACTCATAACGGCCACTTTCCCCTTCCCTTGCACCGCTCGTTCCCCCTCCATCAGTCCTAAAAAGAAAACAATTAATGCCTTTATCGAGTCCAGGTTTAATCGCTATCGCAAATCGCATCCATGTGTGTATAAAGGCTGCACCCCTCGACTTCCTCCGATGCGATATTGCCATGTGATCTGATTGCAATCACACATCGCCCTACGTAAAGGCCCAAAACTACCAAAAGAAAAACCCGATTTGACGACTCCCGTTGTGCCCGATAAAGCGACTTGTCTGATCACTCCTTCGCCGTCCGATCAGTCCCGACAAGATCGAACGGCCTTTGCTCATTTCACGCCCACAAAGTGATAGCATGTTAGTGCGTGATGGTCAGCGGTTTTCACTCGCCTCTGTCGCTACGTGTCACACGCTGAATGGTATCGCGTGCCGCACCCTTTTACCACCAAACCCCCCAACGCGGTGCGATCAATACTGCTTACCACTCGTCCGTGCCTCCCAACCTTTGTATGCTTCCTCCGCCTGATGACTGTTGGATCTGCCCACCCGAGATCCAACGGCTCACGATCATCTCCCGCCTCGCCTTCCCGATAGTCCCCGCCAAGCCGTATCCGCTGTCCATCTGCTCAATTTGATGGCCAATCTTGTTCCTCCATCCAGTTTGTCCACTTGCTATGTAGTCCACGTCCTTGAACTGTCCCATGCAACCGAAGGATGAAGGTGACCAGTTATCAGTACATGGCACATTTGCTCCTCAACAACCACATTCAACAAATACTATGGCCGAGGAGGAAAAGGACAGAGCCTGACCAGGTGAATGCATTTAACAGTTATGGAATTCCATCCTACACAACACTCCAGCTGCCCGAGAAGGACAACAGAGCATAGGAAAGGATCAAAGTCATCCGCTACAGCAAGCCATCGCACTCAGAAGTTCTGCCAGGCAGTTAAAGCAGTTGGTGGTCAATTATGACCCCTCCATACTTAGAATGGCCGAGTGCCTTTGTATTCAAACTCTATATATGCCCAGAAACAAGATGTAATCAGGGTGGATGGTTGTTGTTTTGATGTAAGGTTCAACTTCTGGAGACTGTAACTGCTTTGATACTTGCAGCGTCTCGTCTTCATTTTCAGCTAATACAAGCTTTTTGCTGTTAATTTCTCACTTTCCATTCCTATTCTGTTCTAGGCTGTGCATGTTATGCAGTTTTCCTGAACTCTTGATGTTTAGCATTAGAGGAGTTGTCATCCTACCTCTGTGTTAAAATCTTGTATGTATCAGCGAATGTGTTATTCAGGTTTCCTTTCACCTAATGCCGGAGAGCTGTCATCCTGTCTATACATTAGGGAATTAGATTTGCAAACCTCTTTATTGGTTGCAGCCGACTATCACAGGGTCTTGTGCATCTGTTGGTGTGGTTGGTATTCTCCATATTCACCCAATCCTTAAAACTGTGAGTAATTGGTGGTCTAAAGCCTTGTAGTTTGGGGGTGTTCACGCATGTCTGGAGTCAAGAAAAGTAGGAGTGGTTATCTGGCTTGAACAAGCATCATTCCTTCCATTCATCCATATGCAACATTAAGTTGAATTAGTAATGTCCTGAGAATCTTCGAGCTACAACCTAGGAGAGTTTCTTGGGGAGATAACAGGCCCCCTTCGACTTTCCATGCCCATGGTAATATATGGGGTCATATCTCGGGTTGCCCCCCTCCAACTATGAATACCTTCAATATTTTACACTGGGATTCAATGGTAAGCCTAGCCCCTTGGACCCTCCATCTGCGGTCTTGTGGGCACTGGGGTGGCCAGGGGCTAGGGCTTAGCTCGACCCCCTCGCCCAATTGCACATATGTAAAACTTTATATACATATTGTGACCCATAGGTAGTAAGCACCACTACACCACACAATGGTAAAGCATTGCCCTACCACTCAATCAGTCCATGGTTCGATTCTTGCTAGGCCTGTTCAACCTTACACCAAAATTCTGCAATGCCAACAAGAGGCCATGTGGTTTCCAGGGATTGACCCATGTGGCTCTCCCTAATTGGTCCAATTCATGAACCATAAACCAATAGAAACCACACGATTCTAACCAATCTGAATATGCCACTTTTCAGTGAACCACCATCTCACAAAAATATAGTCAACTACCTAGTCAACATATAGACTGCTGACTAGCCTACTTGCAACCCAAAATTTCAATTTTTTTTCTTTTTGCCAAATCGATCAGAACATGATATTGGGAACATATGATATCAGTTTTGAGTGAAGTGAGTTACATTGGATTCAGATTGCCGAGATCTATCCAATCGTATGAGTTTTGAGAATTTTTTAGCACTTTGAATTTTGAGCACTAAAATAATTTATTCTCAACAGACTGTAGTTAGTGTATTTATTATGACAATTGTAGAAACAACCTTTTGTTACTTTTTCCTCCAATTGTTGTGGTGTCAACCTTGTAGGTTGTGGAAGGCTAGGAGCAGCAACACTTCCATCTTTATAGTTGTGAGTGGTAGACTTTCTTGTTGCCATAATTTTGCTTTCAACTTTTCTTGCCACCCTGAATGCCTTCTCTAATGAATCAATTTCCCAAAGGTGAACCTCATGTTGGATGTTATCCTTTAAAGTCCCTATGAAGACATCAATCCTATGCTCCTTTGGAATATCAATTACCCTTATATTCAATTTTTGCAAATCCTCAATGTGCTTCGCTATTTAACCCTTTTGTTTGAGATTTATCAATTGGCTAAAGAAGGCGATGCTATTTGTATCCTCATAACGTACAATCATTTACTTCGTAAAAATTGGTCGAGTGACAAGTGGTTTACAAAAACAAAGGCATCGATGTCATACACACTGATTGGGTTCTGAATATAAAACTACAATGCGTACCTTTTGTGTGTGTTGCACATCATGTAGATCAAAATATTGCTCCACGATGAGTTTCATGGAGTACCTTTTCTCCATTAGGAAGCATTTATTGTAGAAACTTTGTCAAACCTTCCTTCAAACCTTCCATGCCTACTTTTAATTCGTCCTTCAAACCTTCCATGTATGCTTCTAAACCATTCTTCAAACCATCAATGTTAGCTTTCATTTCATGTTTGGTTACTCTTTTCGAGAGCGAAATTTGTTGGACTTGGTCGTGTAATTTTGATATATCATATTGCATTTCTTCCTCTTCTTCATGTGTCATAGTAGAGATTTCTCGTTCCTTACTAGGAGTCTACATTTTTTCGTTTCGAGGCATATTGGGACCAAATAATGATATCTACACTTTAATACGTCCTCTGAATTACTTCAGACTGATTTTTCAAATGAAACTTACGCAAATTTAAAAAAATACACACCTTTTTCTTCTTGTTTCTTGGATCTCGATATTGAAATTGTTATATCTCTGAAATTTTGAACTCCTAAGGTTTGAAATTAGGTCTTGTGTTAGCACTCTGAGTCTTCTTTCGAACACCATAAGTTAGACCAATATTGGATTCTTCAACATAAATTTATGCTAAATCTCCCATGATGACCTCATTATGGACTAGTTCAATAGAGTGAACTTGTATGGGATGCCATGTGTAACTGTTTCCACATTCAACCCTAAAATTGATACACAAGAAACTACAATCTGTGGAATTTCAGTAAATTTTTACATAATTCAAATCTGATTCTTGAGAAGAAAGTTATCACGATTTTCCCTAGGTCACTTATCTGAGACTGAATTTTGGAGCATACAAAAACCTTAACTTATTTGGATCATATATCAAAAAATATAGAAAACAATGATATGAAATTTCTACACAAAGTTCAACAAGATTTCAACTCCACGTGGTCAAAATTTCAGCTTATGAAGCTTCATAGAAAAAATAGCGAAAATTCCAAGATGACCTATTTGAAGTAGCGAAACCCTAGAATCCAAAGCTATGATACAAAATATTATGCAATCAACGCACAAAACAGAAGAAAAGATATATCAACGAATTGAAAAATAACCTCTTCGAGGGGGAAACCTCATTTACATCACATAAGTGAATAATTCTTGGATGATACAATTGCAAGACATCCTTGGTATATATATGAATCTAAGGGGTCACAATATGATCATAGCCTACATAACAACAATAATAATAATGTAAGGGCACAAAAATAACAACAATGGTCTTTTACAGGGCACAACAATAAAAATATATGGGAGCTACATAGACACAATAATAACAATAAGGGGGCTACACTAATAATAACAATAAGGGGGTTGCACTAGTATTATAGGACCTCACCATACACCAATGTATGCTAAAACACTAGGTTGCACTTCAATACTAATTTTAATAATATCAACCTTCCACTTATGAAAATATATATATTGCACTAGAGATTTATTACTAACACTACCTTCTCATATAGCCATCCCCAATCCCATTTCCCACAATCATTTTCCTTTGAGAGGAATCTAAGTACTCTAAGCCCTCTTGAAAATTTAAATGCTTAAAAAGAAACATCCTTGACAATCTCACCTCTACTTCCCTTTCTAGACTAAAGCAAAATGTTGGTTTTTAAATGTTTAACTCTATTTGGTAGCAGGCCATACATATCTAGAATCTCCATTAACATTATTAATCCTTTGTCATTTTGATTAGTAAGTGTAGAATTTTCTTGTAGATTCAAACTGTAGATTGTAATATGCTAAAACAATTGACTTGAATCTACTCTACCCATCAGCGGAAACAAAAATTGATCGATGAAATCATGAAGCAGAAAAGGGAAGAATTTAAATCACACATAACACAATAATTTTCTGGTGAAAGCCACAGCTAAAAACCCTTGTTATCTATATATTGTATTAATCAGAAGATCTGAGAATAAAATACAATTCTTGTTCAACCCGAACAATCTCTGCACAAGTACAATCTATCTCTTTGCTTCACAAACCAGCTCAAGCCAATACTTAGCCAAATTTGCTACCTGCCAAGCTCCTACTTCCTTGTGTTGTTCCCTTGGGAATTAACCCATATTTATTTGGGAAATTCCTCACTCATAACTACACAATCCATCCACAGGCCTTTCTCTGATTGCATGCACCATCAATTTAATTTAGATGATTTTACAATTGATAGTACACCGTCCTTGAACTCTAATCTCAACTAGGTCTTCCTCTAAACTTGCATAAATGAGTTATTTTTGAGTGAATCATCAATTATCTAATTGATCATTGCATGTGAATTAAATCCAATTTAATTCACTTGACCTCTCACTACCTCCTCCATAAGTTAGAAGTAGTTAAACTGAATTTAACTTAGTTAAACTGAATTAAATAATTACAACTCAATAAGATCTCAACCCAGACCCTTAAAATTTAGGGATCACTCTACATGACTCTAGATAGACTTCCAACTTGAATTGACTGAGCCAACTAAGTCAACTTAACTTAGTTAACTGTTACAAGTTTCTATGAGAATATAATCACAATTTAATTCTTAATTTAATTCAAGGACAAATTAAGTTATGATTTTTCTATATGATATTTTGAACATTTCTTATTGCTATTTATAACACTCCTTCTCAATAAGAAAGGAATTCAACTCTATCCTGATTTGGTACCTTTGGAATGTTATGCATGCAACACTTGTCACTGTTTCTGTTGCTACTGCAACATCTGCAACCAAAAAGCATCCAAAATAAGAAAAAATAACATAATCAACTGTGTCTGCAACTGTCTACTTGGAAAAACTGTGTCGATGCCGACTCTGTTACTGAGCCTCATGCTTTGCTATCAACACTGCTCTGCACTCCTTAGTATCTGACTGAAACTGATCCTCCTGCTACTAAATACTATGGGCCCCCATAGCAAGGTAATGATCAATGAGACAAACACACCTCAATGGACCCTGCCTAAATTTCTGAAACTCTTGGACTAAGGTTTCATATTGCCCCACCTCTCACCTGGAGGTATGGTTGCATGTGCTCCATCTGCTCACTTGGCTCAAAACCCCCCCCCCTACTAGAGGTCTCTGCTTGAATGGATGTCTCCACTCAGTCTCCTCTCTGCTTCTCCAATTGTGGCTACTCCAAAACTTGTTGACGTTGCTTATGAGGTTGCATGTTGAGAGGTAATTTATGCTCCCTCTCAACCACTAAGTATCTAACCTTTGCATTGATCCTCAAGGCTTTGCATGCATGAGCTAAATCCGATCTACTCATACTACTGCTGCTACTGCTCTGTTGTTGCTTCCACATTGTTGTTGCAACTATTACAATAATGAGTCTGATCTCCCCATATCCTGAAGTACTAGCTTCCATTGGGCTGCTCCCTCTGAAACTAGACTCCCTCTGAGTCTCAATCTCCCTGTGGGAAATATTTCTTCTCCTCAATCTACCAATATCGATGACCAAAACTCCTTTGTGTGTCATTAAACATTAGCTCACTGATCTACTCACTAGCAACCTTCTAGCTCCATTAAAAAGTCTGCACATAGGGTCTTTTGGATCTTCCCTGAACTAGAGCTCCATCAATCTGCAAGAATGACTTCGAATTCTTCTCTTTTATTGTGATTTTAGCTCTGATACCATGTAGAAATTTCTACAAATCTAGCTCTCATACCATGTAGAGATTTCTACAAATCTAGCTCTGATACCATGTAGAGATTTCTACAAATCTAGCTCTGATACCATGTAGAATTTTCTTGTAGGTTCAAACTACATATTGTAATATGCTAAAACAATATACTTGAATCTTCTCTACCCATTAGTAGAAACAAAAATTAATCGATGAAATCACAAAGTATAAAAAGGAAGAATTTCAATCACACATAACACAATGATTTTATGGGGAAGGCCACAACTAAAAACCCTTGCTATTTGTATATTACATTAATCAAAATATCTAAGAAGAAAATACAATGCTTGTTCAACCTGAACAATCTTTGCACAAGTACAATCTATCTCACTGCTTCACAAACCAGTTGAAGCCAATACTTAGCTAAATCCGTTGTCTGCCAAGCTCCTACTTCTTTGTGATGTTCCCTCGAGAGTTGGCCAATATTTAATTGGGAAATTCCTCACTCATAACTGTGCAATCCATCCATAGGCCTTTCTCTGATTGCATGCACCATCAGTTTAATTTAAATGATTTTACAACTGATAGTACATTTTCCCTGAACTTTAATTTCAACTTGGTCTTCCTCTGAATTGACATGCATGAGTTATTTTTTGAGTGAACTATCAGTTATCTGATTGATCATTGCATGTGAATTAAATCCAATTTAATTCACTTGACCTCTCACTAGTTTCTCCATCAGTTAGAACTAGTTGAACTAAATTTAACTCAGTTGAACTAAATTTAACTCAGTTAAACTAAATTAAATAATTACAACTCAATAAGAACTTAACTTGGGCCCCTAAAAGTTAGGTATCATTCTACATTACTCTAGATAGACTTCCAACTTGAATTTTCTGAGCCAACTAAGTCAACTTAACTTAGTTAACTGTTACAAGTTGATATGAGAATAGAATTACAATTGAATTCCTAATTTAATTCAAGGACAAATTAAATTAGGTTTTTTCTAGTTGATATTTTTAACATTTCTTGCTGCTATTTTCAACAGTAAGTACTAGAACATCATCAACGAATAATAAGTGGGTTAGATTTATAACTCTACCAATTTTAACCCCTAAAATAAGCCCTCGTATTTTTGCTTCCATGATAGTTCTGCTTAACCCTTTAGCTATGAATAGAAAGGGAAATGGGTATAAAGGACATCCATACCTAAAATTTCTTGACGACCTACAAAAATTAGAATCAAAGCCACCAATAACAATAATGTAAGAGATAGAAGAAATGCACCCTATGATCTAGGGGACTACTCACTAAAACCAAATGTTGAACATCCCTTATCATATGCCAAGTTGAAAGATCCAATTTTAAAACCATAGCTAGGAAATTTCTAATCTCAAAGAAATGTAGCCCTTCTTGAACTACTTTAAAGTGATTGATGTACCTTATAGCAAAAAATCCAAATCGTTATTCATTACTATGAACATAGTTATGTGTCATGCTTTCTCATGCAAGAGCACAAGAGCTTATAATAACAATTAGAATCATTGTATTGCATGTAAAAAGGGATTGATGAATTTTAACTAATAAACTTTTTATTTTCATATATTTTATGGAATTTTGTTACAAATAATTTAAGTTTCAGAATCATATATTTTTTTTCAATTCTTTTGTTGTTGTTGTTGTAAACTTGATATATTAAAATAATTATAGCAATATATTAGTTAAATAAATAAAAAAACATGATCATTAACATGCATTATGTACTCCTCTTTCTTGTATTTTTGTTAACATTGTATAATGCATTGTAATGTTTTTAATTTTTACTATTTGCTATTTATTTTTCTCAACAAGAAAAAAACAAATAGCTTTATATTGATATAATAAAGTGTTTACATCATGTAAAATGATCAAAATATCAAATTGTACCATGATATCTTCATCTTGCTAAAACAATCCAAACACTGATCTAAATATAACATATAGACCATAAAGGTTTCCGTTAAGAGCCTTAGCTAATAGGAAACTGGCTTGAATAAACTAAACATCTAACTTGAAATTCTTCCACAAAGATTGTTAACAAAGTTATCGATCAAACGACAACTATTACCTCAAAACAAGAACTCTAGCCCAAAAATGCAAAAAACATGAAGAAACAACCCAAAGAAGAAAAGTGTGTATTCCAGAACGATGCTTTTTTTTAGGGTAAATTTTCAACATTTTATTAAAAACCATTTTTTTTTGCAAAAAAGATTGAAAAAAACCCTCGAAACAAAAATTGTTGATGCTGGAATAACAAAAAAAAATTGGGTTACAATTTTGACACTTTCTAGCAATGTAATTAAAGATAAACTATTTGGACTTTGAAAAACCATAAAATTCCAACAATTTTCAGACATGATATTAAAGACAAAATCTCGTGTCTCAAAGCCTTATAATTCTGACAATTTTCATCCATCTTGTTAAGGATAAATTATCTTGACTCTAAAAAATCCTAAGATTGTAATTGTTACAACCATAACATTAAAGATAAAATATCATAACTCAGAAAAACCTCAATATTTTGACAAGTTTTAAACCATGGAATTAAAAACCTTAAGTTTTTAACATATTTGAACCATGAAATTATGGACAAATTATATGACTAAAACAATTTTTAAAAATGAGCAAGTAAATGAAAGATTCATTATTCCAAGAGTAATTTTTATTTTAAAGGCTAAAAGTATATCTGTTTTCAAATCTTAGCCTATGATAGCTTATCTTATTACAACAAAAACCTAAAATCAACGATCAAAACGAAGTGTCCGCATTGAATGAGGCATTAAATTTTCAACATATTTAAAAATATCTTATATCAAATGAAAACATATGACTGCATAATTTAAAAATTGAACATTAATTTTTAATATTTTTTTACTTTTAATCAAAATATGAATAAATGATAACAATAAATAATATCATGGCAATATCACTGTATAATTTAAAATTTCAACATTAATTTCTAATATTTTTTACTTTTAATCAAATATGAACAAATGATAACAATAAATATTATCATGGCAATATCACTTCATAATTTAAAATTTCAAAATTAATTTTTAATATTTTTTTACTTTTAATCAAAATATCAATTTTGGTAGATTGAATATAACATAAATTATTTTTGTAATTCATTATTGGATTGACGATATTCTAAAGAGATGAATTCTTCATAATTAAAACATATAATCCGACAAACGTAGAAATGACTCATAACTTCATGTAAGATCATATGGATGTCAAAATTTATTTCAAGTTACCATGCAAACATCAATTACATAAAATATCTTAGACATTTATTCAAAATCACTCATAGGTTTTGACACACCATCACAATCTACATCTTCAGATGAATCATTGAATGTAGATGAAGATGATCCATATTCTTCTCTTTCATCAACTAGTGCCCCATTTGAGTCAACATGCATGCCCACTATTTCAGGTTTCAAAAGTCTTCTAGATCTACAACTAGGTTCAACAGACTCCCATCTCAACACCATTTCTTTTAGTAGCATTTTTTTTCAAAATCTCAATGGTTTTGAAGTGAAGAGTTTCTGTCTTTGTTAAATTGAAGTCATACACAAGTATGTCAACGTACTCCAATTTTAAGAGGTCTACGCAGTGATGATTTATATCTGTACCCTATCTTTTTCTCTTTTTGCCAATTTGTTTATTAGCTACCATCTCTAGCTTGTACACACCATTGAATGGGTGGGTATTTGTGGCATACCAATGTACTTCAACAACTATAATATCTTCATTTTCTTTAATGAAATTTATAACCTTGGCAACCCAACATGGATAGCCAAGTGGATCTCCACCCGCTAATATTGCTATCATGCAACCCTCCTTAACATCCTGCACATACCCCCTGTAAAGGTCTTCCATGGCTTCATGGTGTGCACATGATATTCTAGAACCATTATAGATTTCTCTTTCCTCTACCCGTGGAGAATTAAGAATACCTTGAGATTGTTGTTGTTCAACAATGTGTCTTTCCTCATGTTCATTGGCATATTTTGTGGCCAAAAAAATGGAATGTTCAAAAGTGTAACTTCATTTATTGATCTTGAAATCATATCACTTTGACTATTGAAAAAAGACTCCCACCAAATTGAATCAACAACATCAAAGCACTCATATGTATCTCTAATACATCTTTAATTTCTTCCAGGCATTCAGAATAATGATATCTCTCTCATGCCTTCGTGCATTATAGAGTTCAACAATTGATTGTAATAACGATATATTTGATGCAAGTATTTGATGCTCTGGAATGAAATTCAAAAATGTTAAACCTGATGACGAACCCCATTCTGTAATTGTTGAATACTTCTTGCCCCATATAAGTGTTTTTCCATCAATTTTTTTGATATGAAATTAATGCTAAAAGCTAATGTCATTAAGTTATCCAATGCATATGTCCTTTCACCATGCAATCTGAGAATAAACCTTCACATGTCAATAGTTTCTTCCAACACATGAAAAACAAGCTCTAGAATGTATGATTTCTTAATACATTCAATTAATAATGGCAGGCTCCCAACATATTTCCTTCTTAATGTTACTGAAAAATGACTGAACATCTGATCAATATGGTCACGAGTATGCCCAATAAGAAGGAAACCAATCTTTACCTTTTTAAAAATTCCCAATTCAACGAGAATGTTTAGATACCCAAAAAGAAATTGATTTTTGTTTTCACGGCTTGTATTGTCTAATTGCAGATACAAAAATTCAGGAAGAATACCAGACCAATGAGAAACCACGTCATGGATTATAGTTATGGTCAAATTTTCATCATTATGAATATTTGGAGTTGTGAAGTAAACCTTTGGCAACATCTTCCCATTAAAGACCATACAACCAACCAAGTGACACTGAATAAAATTTTCCTCTTGTAATTTCTTTGGCATGCGAACAAAATGTGGCAGAAGTGTTTTCTTTTGGTCCATGCCATCAATTATCAAACCCAAATATTTATTTGGATTATCATAACACTTCTTTTGATGTTTATACATTTTTTTATTTTCATTTGTTTGCTGATTGCGATGCTCTTGAAGTGCTTTGACAACGAAATCTGCACATAAAATTAAAGAAACCTATTAATAAATATATTTTTCATTGTTGATAACTATCCAATTTTAAAAATAACATTATGAATGCATACCTCTTCTGCCCCTTGACATTTATCCCTTTTTGCTTTAAGAGAAGCACATGTACTACAAACCCCCATCCTTGTCTTCTTAGGAATGCACACATTGTTGAATTCATTCTTCCATATCCTTGCAAAATATGAATATGTAATAAAATTACCAACTCCTTCAACACCTTCTGCATATTATTTGTATAAGTTGTAGATTTCTTGTCTCAAGAAATTATCAAGAATATGTATTGTGTCTTTATTTGGCATACACTCTCCATGCTTTGAAAATAAGTCTTTCAGTCATGACATTGCAATATTTGCTAATGGCCCAACCTCTCGTTTATAACGTACTTCTAAATATTATGTTGGATCGTTTTTCAAGTCTTTCTTGGATTCTTGAAAAACGAAAATTACCAATTGAATGCAACATTTTGAAAGCCTTTATGTAGAGCAATACATTCCCAATATGATAATCATAACTTACTAGTGTATATTGCATGCAAGCCACTAAATATGAATTTTGGATGCTTTTATTCATTGACAAATATCTTTGCCTTTTCTCCATAGAAAACTTGAAATACATATGTTTCAAGCAATCCTTTCGACAACATTCTCTTGAAATCATATCACCAATAGAACTTCTGCTTGTGCGATATGCTGTCCTAAGCCTTGTATAACTAGAATATTTTGAATTGATATGAAAAGGTCTACTCCTACCCCTAGATAGAATATTTGCTTGCAATTTTTTCATCATTTCATTATCTTATGTTCACATTTTCATCACCATTAGGAGGAATATTATCCTCACTATGACCATTCTGAATATAGTTAGGAAATTCATCACCATCACTGCTTGGAAAATATTCATTACCATCCACAATTGAAGAAAATTCTTCACTACCATCATCGACACTTTTGAAGTCTTGACTCAGATGAAATTCTTCACCATCTTCATCCATGATTTTGGAATATTCCCTTGGAGGATTCAATTATTCATCACCATGAGTGCCTTTGAAACACTCAGAGAAAATGCATTATTCACATTTGTGCCTCTAAAATGATCATTTGTAAGAAACTCTTCATCCCCCCCTTCATAGCTGGTGCTATCATAATCCTTATGATTAGGATTAATTGAAAAATATGACTCTCTATTTTTAGTCAAATTATCTTTTGCAGGAAATTCTTCATCCTCCCCTTCATTAGTGGTGGTCTCATAATCCTTAGGATAGGACTAAGTGGAAACATTGGATCTCTATTTAATGGAAATTCTTCATCCTCCCCTCCATCAACGCTGCTCTCATAATCCTTATGATTATGACTAGTGGAATATTTGAATCTCTATTCACTAGAAATCCTTCATCCTCCCCCTGCCCTTCCTCACTGGTGCTCTCATAATCCTTAGGATTAGGACTAAGTGGAAGCTTTGAAACTTTATTTATTGGAAATTCTTCATCCCCCCCTTCATCAGTGGTGCTCTCATAATCCTTAGGATTAAGACGAAGTGGAAAATTTGACTCTAGAAATTCTTCATCCCCCCCTTTATCATGGTGCTCTCATAATCCTTAGGATTAAGACGAAGTGGAAAATTTGACTCTAGAAATTCTTCATCCCCCCCTTTATCATGGTGCTCTCATAATCCTTAGGATTAAGAAGAAGTGGAAAATTTGACTCTAGAAATTTTTCACCCCCACCTTCATTAGTGGTGCTCTCATAATCCTTAGGATTAGGACTAAGTGGAAATATTGACTCTGGAAATTCTTCATCATGCCCTTCACCACTGGTGCTCTCATAATCCTTAGGATTAGGACTAATGGAATAATTGACTCTCGATTTATAGAAATATACTTTTGTTGCCCTTCATCAATGTTTCTATCATCATCATTAAGATTAGGATCAAGTGGAAAATTTGACTCTTTATTCATAGTGAATGAATTCCTGTTATATTCCTGAATATGAATAGAGTTATTGTGTGACGAAGATGTTGATGCTATAGAAAGAAAAACTTCACTATCAAAAGAATCCATGGCTTTCAAACATAAGATGTTGAATGATACAAATGCACTCTCTCCCAATGACAATATATAGCTTAAAGTGAAAATTTCCCTCTAAAATTGCTTGCGCGTCGCCCCCCAAAAAAAAAACATTTCGCTAGAAAATTTCCCTCCAAAGTTTCCTCCCAAAACTTTTGTTGAAAATTTTCCCTCCAAAAAATTCATTTGAAATATTTGCCTTCAAATTTTTTGTCTAAAATGTATTTGAAAACATTATACTAAACTTTTGGTCCTGAAAAATTTCACCCTACTTTCTATTCAAAATATCCACAAAAATGTTCATTTAATGCATTCATTCGAAACTAATTTTTTTTTTTTAAACATTGGCTACATAACTAAATTAAATTTTATAATTTATATTTTTTTTAGTTGACAATGAATAAAAGTTAATATAACCTATAATATTAACTTTCCTAATTTTAATTTTATATCCACATTCGAGAAATGCTAAAGCAATCCCAGAATCTTCGCTATATAATAACATTCATTGTTTCTATTCGTCACATCACATCAAGTCTTCTGGGTTTTGTTAAAATGTTTATTGCAATTTTGCAGAGGCGTTGCGTTGGCATCAATAACACATTAAACGAGAGTTTTTGTCATTTTAAAGGTTAGTTTTCCTTATATTTTGACCATTTAAAGATGGATTTGGGGAAAATATGTTCTTTTATGGTTTTTATGCTCCAAACCTATTTTTTTTTACTATTTTTTTTTGCAATATCATATTTTACGGGAAAACCACATTAAAAAAAAAACCATAATTTTTATATTTTTTATAGCGAAGAAGACAAAAAAAAACTCAATTTTGTGGATTTTAGGGAGAAAAAATTAAGGAAAATTATATATTTTTTAGGGCCGTTGGTTTCCTCCATGAAACAAAAAAAACAATTCCATAAAAAAACATTTATATTTATTTATTTTTTTTTCTCAAAAATGCATTTATTATTTTTATTTATTTATTTTATTTTTTAAATTTCATTAAATTTTTTATTAAGATTTTTAATTTTTTAAATATATATATATATTTTGATTTTAAAATTGATTATATATATATTTAAATTAAATTTAAAAAAAAGTTGTGTTTTGTGTGTTTGTGTGTTATATATATATATAGTTTTTGTGTGTGTGTGTGTTTTATATATATATATATATATATTGTCGGTAAAAAAACTTGCATTATTTTTTCCCCCTTGGAAAAGTCGTAATTTTCATTACGCAGAGAAAATTACATTTTGTAGATGTAAAAGCATATGCTGTATGTGAGGCATAGAGCCTATCAAGTATGTAGTATCAAAAAATGGTGTTCTCCACGCAAGGAGACATTGAACTATCACTGTAGATTCAAAAATTCTCTACACAGAAAGTGTTTTAATTGTCATATGTATGTCTGACAACATTAAGCATAAATAAATATTATATAGACAAAAAATATAGACAGGCTCCATCTGAGCTAGTTAATCTGTAAGGTCTATATAAGGTCTATGATAGTGCTGATGGAAGGCACCATCCCTCTGCTCCTGGATCTTCCAAGTACCGATAGGCCTGTGCGCTGCTTCGTTGGATAGGAGGTCGGCAGCTGAGTTTTGTTCCCCGTGGAAAATGCAGCCTCTGCAGCTGCCCTTGCTCTGGTTAGAGGAAGTGAGGGGGGCCCGTATGGTGCTTTCCTAAGCTTCTTCCTAGCTTCTTTTGTTGTTGCTTTCTTTGTAGCAGTCGGTACTGAGTGATTCACTGCCTCATCAGACGAGGGGGGATTTTCCTGAGCACGTGGGCTCTTGTGCGGAGTGGCCTTATCCTCGTCTCCTGCTCGCACCTTTTCATTCAGAGGGAAATCCTTGAAAATATGTCCCACCTTGTGGCACCGTCTGCAACATAAAGGTACCCCCTCATAGTCCATGATTTGATGCCAAGAGAATGTTCTCCACTGTAATGTAATATGTTCCTGTCGACCCCCTCTTATATCCAGATGTACCAATACCCTGGCATATGCCATCATCCCAGTGGATAAGTATGATTTGTTGTGCTCAAGGTAAGTGCCCAGGGTATTACCTATGCATCGAAATATGTCCTCTGACCAAAATTGGAGGGGTAATTCAGGAAGCCAAACCCATATTGGCCCGATTCCTATTTGTTCTCTTTCCATGTTGAAAAGAAGGTTCTAGCGACGCAAAAGGACAAGGGCTTGTTCGAAATGCCAGAAGGAGGACAAGACCCAATTCATGTGCTTGGCTATGGCAAATCGAAGAGCGAACCAACCTCTAATTAATGTTTGAACAAAAGGCAAATTGGCCAGGTGCTGTCTCCATACCTTAGATGTCCAAAGCTTCAATCGAGCCGCTGTATAGTTCCTACCTCGGATCCTCCCAACCAGGACTCTATCTGCCATGTCTATGGAGTCTCCCCACTGGATATCTTCCCCAAGTTTGATTATGACGTCCTCGGCTTTGGATTTGAAACACTTGAGTTTTTTGCTCGGCCTTGCTGTTGTTTCAAAGGAGTTCGGCCGACCCCCGCGTGGAGAAAGGTTTGATTGAGGGTTTCCAGGGTTTTAGTGTGAGCCTGAGGAAAAATTGCCAAAGAGAGGAGGGACTTCGACGTAGTAGCTGGAAGGTGGAGCAGTAGAAATAGACGCCAAAGGAGGCCCTTGTGCCGAATTCGAGGGGTTTCTGGGAAGAGGATTAAGGGGACCAAAAGACGTAGGGTGAGGAGGGTAACTCGAGGTAATAGCCATAGGGTTAGGGCTAATACAATCGGTCAAGTGCGGAGGGAGACGGGGGAGGGGAGGAGGCTACTGGCCAGACAGGAGGGGGCTCATAGAAGGTCATCGTCGAACTGGAGGGCCCCAAGATCGAGGGCATGCTTGCAATGGTGTCCGTTAGATCACAACAGTAGGGGAGCATTCCTTCCGAGGTTGAATGTGGAGTTGGCCATATGTTGACGCCTTCCAACGGATCCTCCGAATAGTCGAAAATATCCAATTCCATGACTGTTTCGAAAAAACCTTCGCCAACTGCCTCCGAAAAGAGTGTAACCGTCGGATCGTACCAAGGTTAGGTAGAAGGCAAGTAAAACAACAAAGAGATTCACGGGGCTGAGGTAAATACTAGGCCATAACGGAGAAGCAAATTGTGTTATGGTGACTGCCACGATGTCGGTAGCCAGGTCAAGGTGAGTCACTACAGGTGTGGTATAGGATTCTCTACAGAAACCCTAACCATTTTCGTGCAGCCTCTATGACTCCATCAGATAGGTAGTGTTCCTATAAAGACATATGGTACTTATATATCAAATGTAGTTATAAAAACAAATCGATTTTTATAAAGGAGCTGCAGCCTATAATACATTACGTTTTGAGCCTCTTTATGTTATGAGAAAGAAAGAATATCGTAATATAAAGAAGGGCATGCATATAATATCATGGCATATGAATGAGAATTAAACCAAAACTCCAAAAATGCTCAGATATTTCCCAGATAAAACAACACTGCATGGAAATGCTTTTATAACTTTTTGAGAAGCTATTCTTGAAAGAATAGAAGCCACAGGAGTTAAAAAAGCCTTTGTTGAAACCATAGAAGCTACAGAAAGCCTTTGTTGAAAGTGTAGAAGCTACAAGAAGCATTTGGTGAAAGTGTAAAAGTTACAAGAAGCATTTGGTGAAAGCATAGAAGCCACCGGAATTGAGAAACGAAGCTACAACAGTTTAAAGGTGAGGTTTTTCTTCATCATCACAACCAAGTTTCATCATAACCCCGCCTGACTTCATTTATATTATATTTTATACAATAAAAAATATTTTCTTTTAGAAATCATAATATTATAAAAAAATATACTGAAAACATCTTGCCTTTATTATATAAAAACAAAATCTTAGATACTAAATATGTAATTGTTTATCTATTTTTTTTTTAATTAATGAATGGACAGTGTTCAAGATTTATTATTAAAACAAAGTAATGTATATTATGTTTTGGTAGTTTACTTGAAACATCTTGCCTTTATTATATAAAAGCAAATATTACATAATAAATGTGTAATTGTTTAATCTATTTTTTTAATTAATGAAGGAAAAGTATTTAAGATTTATTATTAAAACAAAGTAATTGATATTATCAACTTTAATATGACATTGAGTTTATAATTATGTTATGTTATATTTTTTTTTGTTTTTTGTTTTGTTTTTAAAGCATTTAGATTATATCACTGACGTTAAAACAAATATATATTGTTGGTCATTAGCTTGTCCTGTTTCACTATGACTGGATTTGTTGGCGAGGAGAGCTGGAATATGCAATATAAGAATTTTCAATTTGCACCTTATTTCAAGAGGGCTTCTCAGCCATACAATGTAAAAAATTGCCAAAATTAAAACACATCCTAGCACATTCATATCAGGGTAGTGGACGTGGTGGATGCATCTCTGCATGAGCTTGGTGCTCTCTTTGCATCTGCTGGTCATGTTGATTAAATTCAATGTGCTCAAAATGCTCCTCAATCTCACGTAGATGCTCATGAATTTTGTGTTGGATTCGACGAACATGTGCTAATTATTCAAGGATTTCCTCTTGGGTGAACTGGATATTGTTCCAATAAGCAACATTTTCATTGCAGTCTTCATACCTATGGTCCTAGAGGATGTCCAGGTTGGTCTGGATCCTCCTTAGCTATTTGGAAATGGAGTCTAATGAGATGTCTTGGACTACATGACTTAGCGACATTCTAGGAAACTGGGGGAGCCCCTCCTTTCTATTCAGGCTAGTTGAATGTGCCTCATTGGAGGAAGAGGCATCACCACCTATGCTCTCAACACGCTTGTGCTAGGTGCCCCCACATTGGGGCTGTCATCTTTGTCTTTGCACACTTGTAGAAAAATATGTACCACACTCTTTCAAGCCCAGGCACTCGCAATACTCCCGCAGATACTAGTTCTCCCACCGACACTGGCACTCAATTCCTTCCTTCCTGAACTCGCCCATAGTTCTTCCTAGAGACCGCAACAGGGAGTTTTCCGCTAACCTAGAGGCTTCCCCTTGACACCCAAAACCACAACAAGGCTTAAATTCTTTAGAATCATAAACACACAAAAACTAAACAACACACTTCCACAGTTCGACACAGACAACCCCTCTAGTTTGGGTGGGTCTGAAAGTTCGACACTTCCTCCCACTGAACACACCCAAGCACAATAGCTTTCCTCCTCGAGACCCCAAGACACAACATTCCCTAGACTAAGTGGACCTACTAACATAGGGTGAGATATATGAACACACAGAAGGAACTTAGGATGCACATAAATCGATTTGCCATTTGCCAGGGGTGTAGACAACATGCATGCAATTTCCTCCCCTCCATAGTGACCCCTGTCACCATTCACATAACACTTAGACTTCCTCTTCATTTAGTCATAGGTCGTGGCCCAACCAAGCCATCGACCCCCTTGACTGATGACCCCGAGATTAATAGCAGAACCAAAATCAGAAGTAACCCACAAATACCAAACCAGGTGGAAGATAATTACCTTGAATTGCCAGATGCTAACTTCTCACTGTTGTAGCCCATAAGCAACCAATGGGTGGAGATGCCACAAACCTAATAAGGTGTTTACAATTGCTCGATCTCATTTCACTGCTTGCGTTGTTCCGAGATACTGCACGAATTCCGGGACAAAATACCAAATGCATAGGCTCCCCCTGGCCCTTTGGCTTTCACCAGAGATCAAGCCAGTGAACAACATCGTCTCCCTTCCTTTCCCCTTGCATTCTCATCGCCTGACATAGCCACTCTGAGGGTTTCATCCTCTTGATCTCATAATAAAACCTCTTGTTCTCTCTATAGTTTCATTAATGGGCCAAGAACCCTTCATCATTTCTCATTACTCCTCGCATGAATAACAACTGATAGAGGGTGGGAATCCCGATGCTACCTTTATCGTGTGTCTGTCACCCCCATCGGGGGTACAATTATGTTATGTGATATGTTTTATTTAAATTTTTAAATGTAATTGATTTAGTGTGACAAATTTATGTCTATTTATTAGAAATGTTGAAATATGAATTTAAAATATCAATGATTAATGTTTGTTTTGTATCATCACATTGCTTGTACATTGAATGATGATGTATATAAGCAACCATGTTTCTTGTACACTCAATGATGATGTATATAAGAGAGAAATGTGTAATAAAATATTATAAAATATTATATTTTCATGACAATACAGTTGACATCGTTCATCTTACCAGTCTTCACTCTCTCATTCCAACCAGAGTTTTTGAGAGTGGAGGATGGAACTAGCCAAAATGAGCTTGTAACAACTATTATTTCTGAAGTACATACATATATAAGCATATCCATCATAAAAAAAAGGAAACAAAAACTATCAACTTCATATTAGTGGGGTTGGTGAGGAGGAAACACAGGAGGAGCAACAAAGAGGCCACCCCGACCATGAAGATGAAAACCAATGTGCTCCACCCTCGCTTCTAGACTGGAGGTGGTCAATCATATGACGATTCTGACGTCTCACACTCTCCAACTACTCTAAAATATTTTTGTAACTGAACTGGAGGTCCTGGAAGTGTGTCATAGCCTCATTTCTGTCTTCATGTTTGTGGTTGCAGAGGATGTCCATGTTGAGCTGTAGTTGAAGTAATTGACTAGCAATGGAGTCAAGCGAAGCTTGAGCTTCAACTTGACCTTGAGACTAGATGGGGGAGACCGTCTCAGTTTCCTCGGTTTCCCAGCTTTCTGAGTTGGATGATGAGGCACTGTGCTAGGCTCAGTACGCTACACCTGCTAATGTTGCCCCCCACTACATCTCATCTGCCCTCTTTGCCGAGGCATTGATGGAAATAACAATTAACCAAAAATAGGGGTGATGCTCCCTCGAAGCATAATTCCTTATAAAAACAACTAACAATACATGTGATGAAGAGATGCCACTCATAAGGGTGAATCACCTGACTGAGCTCCTCCTTGCAATTGAAATGAGTTGCACACATAGCTCCCCAAGAGATAAGACCTTCCTCCCTTCTGTGACACGCTTCCTAGGTCACCCCATGGCTTGATTGCCACTTCACAACTCCAAACAAGCTCCGGTAGAACTGCATTGACCACTTTCCAAGCATTATCTGAAAGGAATAGGAGGTGGCAGACCAAGAGGCGAAACTGGAGGGCCTTGACACCAATTCTCTCTCGTCACCCACCAGCCTACGAATTTCATTTTCCGATTAAGAGGCACTGCATCCTAGCTTCACCCCTTTTGCCGAGATCCCTTCTAACAAAATTCGATCTCAAGACGCACCCAGGTCACCCTGCAGAGTCCCCAACACCCTTCTTCCCCCAAGTGATGACAGAAAGTAGCCACACAAGGCTCGACTCGTACAGTTGAAATCCCTCTAGAGGAGCTAGAGACACCAAGAGCCATTGGACCGAGAAACCCAACTGATGCTCCTCCTCTTCCCAAATAAAAACAATGAGGCTCGCCGCCCCGTCTTCCAAGTCCTCGAGCCACCAACGAACTAGAGCATGGAGATGACTCAGTTTGACTACTCGGAGTGACCTCAGGTCCTAGGGGCAGAGAAGAGAAATCACCCTCGGCCATACCAAAGAGATGAAAGAACATGCAACACTTTGCAACCAAGGCCGCAACCCCGAGGAGTCACCATGAAAACAGAACCAATCGCCTTGCCTACCCACACCCATTCCTCATTTCGCCTTATTGAATTGACTTTGCAGCCACCTCGCTATATTAATCTCGACCAAGACCTCCCACGATCCGTAGTAAATACGATCATGTATAGCCATAAGTGGAGTTATTATCCACGAGAACCATCGACGGTCCCGAGGACCGATCCTCTTCCACTTGGTTTGTTGTCAAATAACCCCCATCGAGGATAAATTTTAATTTATATAGTTAAACAATTATATATATTTTGATATTTTAATTTTATATAATTTATTTGGATTATTTTGAAAAATATATATAATTATTATTTTTTATTTTTAATTTATATAGTTTTAAAAAAGCATTTTTTTTTTTAATTTAAATTTATATTGATAAATTAAAAAAAATCGTTATTAAGATATGGTTTTAATTACTAATATATTATATAATATAATATATATATATATATATATATATTATATATATGATATATATATATATATATATATATATATATATATTGTCAGGAAGATGGCATCAAAGAAGATGTTTGTGAATGTTTCTGGACCAAGGGCAACAATTGCATCATTTAAAGTTGTAGTTGAGCACATTATGGATACTGCTGAGCACACCTGAATTGAGAAACGTAATAAGAGTCAAGAAAGTACATTCAATTTTATTTTAGAATGAAAGAATGCACGATAAATAAATAAAATAAGTTGTTCAGGGCATAAATACAATGAAACCAATGATGGTGTACATATCTATATGTATTATGGTATGATTAACTTTGGTGAATCATATGAGGTGATAGGCAGAGTACGAGACATATGTTTGGTACCGAATACAAACATTATTTATGTTCTTGCAAGATAGGCCAATACACGTGAAAATGTTAGATATCGTCTCTCAACGGTCTAGTATGACACATATGAAGAATCTACACAGTTGTGTGATGAAATCACAATCATCATTGCAAATAACATTGTAAGTATGCTTATTTATATTTATGTGT
The DNA here is from genome assembly GCA_000404065.3 of Pinus taeda. Lineage (NCBI taxonomy): Eukaryota > Viridiplantae > Streptophyta > Pinopsida > Pinales > Pinaceae > Pinus > Pinus taeda. Next base: position 154,865 of record APFE030590763.1, read on the forward strand.
TATGCATTATTGTAATGATCATTAAATTTTTTTTTTTATAAATTATTGATCATTGACATATTGTATTTTGTTTCATAGGATTTCGCTGAGAGTCTTTCAATCATGTTGGAAGGTATTTATTATATGGAGCCAAATATTATGACTGTGATAAAAAATTGCCACACAGAGACAGAAGAAGAAAGGAGAAGGAAGCAACGTGTAATAAATCGTGACACTGCAATAGTACATATAAGGGATCAACAAAGAATCACTAAGGTGGGTCAATATAGTAAAACTAAACATGTTGCTTTTGAAGACATGGAAGCTAAAACTAAAAAATATGTTACCATTAGTGAGGAGGATAATAGAACTATTGTTGCAAAGGAGAAAAGAAATAAAACACCAAAAAGAAAAATGGCTACGGTTAACTATCTTCCCGCTGATGATGAAGAACTTGTTTATCATGAAGAAAATCTGTTAATCGGTAAGAAGAAGAAATCAAATGTTGGACTATTTGTAAAAATCATGGGCAACAATGAAGAACAAAGTGAAAGCTCTAAAGGAAGCAAAGAAATTATAACACCAGGTGTTGAGTTAGAGGATGACATTATTGAAACAAAACAAAATTCCATTCGAGTTCACTTGAGGAAGAATAAATTAATTAACAGTGGCCAAACATTTCAGCTTAATGTCAGCCAATTCTATAGGCCAAATGAAGGACAATCTCAATATCAAATTAGAAAGGCACATCACCTACATGTGCATAATCTGAAAACATTGTTCAGGTTCAATCAATATGCACAAGTGGTGGATTATGTGGTTCTTGTTGATCCAAATCAAGTTCCCAACAAACAAGCATTTGATAGGACACAATATTTTGACTATACATATTATGTAATTGGAGGGAACCATTCAACAAAGGCAAAAAAACAATTGATTTAGGAATACCCCAATAACTTTATTTTTGAAATAATGTGATGATTTACGTTGGTTTAACAAAAACATAAGTAAAGTTATTGGAATGGGATCATAATGCAGATAATGAGTATAAAATGTCTATGACTTTCATCCAAAGGGTTAGATTTATTCATAATGAATTTGTAGAAAAATGTGGTTGGATAAGACAAAAGTCACTATAAGCTTTCAGAAGGAATGTTTAATGAAAATGGGTTATCAATTTGAGGATAAAATCAATTCAAAAGGTGGCAAAATAAATTAACATTTATTCAGAGGCATGGATAAAATTTTTCAGTTGGCATTTAGAACTGGGGAGATTTGGGAATTGATTGATGAGATTTTTGATTGGAGGGATAATATTTCCGTAAAAAATGAGAAGGTTAAAAAGTGTAAACCCATAACATGTACCAACAGTAAGACATGTCCTGAAATGAAGCAACTTCTAGATGATATGATTATCACACATTGGGAAATTTTGAGGTCTAAAATGGGCCTCTTAAGAAAAATGTACAACCAAAATAAACTTTATAAGAACCAATAGGATTCAAGATGATGATGTCAACTATGGGGGATGATTCACCATTTTTGGAGTAAAAAGATTAAAAAATAGTAATATAATAAAATAATAAAATATTTTTTGCAACTCGTATTTTCAACTTGTCTCCCTAATTTTTTACTCAAATTTCGAGTGGGAGTACTCATTGGATGCAAAATTTAATTATTCATCCAAGGAATGCCCATGTTGCATACATTCAATGGACCCTGCTACATGTGTTTCTCAATTTTCATGTAGCAAGATCCATCAAAAGCATGCAACATGGGTACTCCTTGGATGAAGAATCAAATTTTGCATCCAACGAGTATCATCGCTCGAAATTTGAGTAAATCCATAGGGAGATAAGTTGAAAATCCGAGTTGAAAAAATAGTCTTTTATTTTTATTTTTTCCCTCTAAAATTTGATGATGTAATCTAATCTTATTTGATTATTTCTACTATTATTTTATAATTTCCTTAGGAGGCCCATTTTAGACCTCAAAATTCCTCTAATGACCTTGGAGAAAAATGCAAGGAGTGAAGCATGAGAAACTAGTCAAATCAATACAATGCCGTGTGAAGTTAGGTGAATTATCAATGGATGAAATGTGTTCAGAATTTCAAAAGTAAGTTTGTTGAATTATTTTTACTTTTTTCTTGGATCATAATTTTCTTTTAAATATAACATATTGTTGTTGGTAGTATTTGTTATAGATATCACTATATTAAAAATTTTTACTTTATTTATTTAGTTAGAAGATTTATATTAAAATACAAGAACATATGGTTAAAATGTTGAATGAAGAGAGTTGGGATGATGTTGTGCGCAACTACCCATAATCAAGTTCTATAACAACACTCAAAGATTTTTATCTTGCATTCAATAAGGTATGTTGATTTATACATTCATTTTATTCATATGGAAACTATTTTTATTTTATTACTTATACATATTTATATATTTATTTTTATTTTTTAAAGATATCAAAGAATGATGCAAATGGAATACCGAGTACTTTCAAAAGCTTTATTGAAAAAATTAAGATGGAAAGGCTGAAAAAGAAACGTCTTAGGAATGATGAACTTGATCCTACTCTTACTCATTTCATTTGGAATGGGCTAGGCACTATCGAATATCAAATAATACAAGGTGATTGTGAAGACATTGCAAAACTCATACCTAAAAGGGAATATGCCATAGTTATTGCAAATATTCCTTATGGTTTCATTTTCCTAGACATTGGATATGATAGTGAACCTTATACTTATCAAGCTTTTAATAAAGTGGTTATGGGTTTTCATGAAGTCACAACCTCACCACTTTGGAGATTTGTGACATTCCATTTAGACACACAATTTGTAATGTTATTAACAATTTTCAAGGGAAAATCAAACTCAAGGATGCAACTTAAATGATAAGACATTGAAATTGTATGTCTGATTAATGTTAATTTTTATTTATTTATTTACAAGTTAATTGAACTTTTAGTATGTCATGTTACAGCCAAAAGTCAAATCTTGTTTCTTCCGAAGAATAGGCTATTATAAATGATCGTGAGTTCATCCATGTTGAATGTTGGACAAAAGATGATAGCTATAAGCCTATTCTTCTGAATCAAGTAGATGGAAAGAGTCATAGTCAAGTACTGGTTCATCATGTTGTCGTAAGAGAACTAACATATGAGGATAAAGATGCAAAAGGAGTGATAGTCAACATTTATCAAAAACCACAAGCATTGATTAACTATCTTATAGATTTATGTTCAAATGAAGGAGATTGAGTTTTTGATTTATTCTCAGGTTTAGATAAGTTTTATAATATAAAATTCAATTTTAATATTTTATTTTTTATTTTTTATGTGTTTAGGGATAATTTACTTAATTGTTTCTTTTGTGCTTGATGATTAGGTACAACGCTAGCATGTTACCTACAAAAAGGAAGAAATTTCATTGCCATTGAAAAATTCTCACTACAATGCAATTTTATTCAACAAAGAATTAATGGTCTTCAATATCTTCTAGATGCAATACAAGAAATTGGTTTGAGGAAAGGGGATTTTAATGAATCACGTGTGACAAAAAAGACAAAGAATCCTCAACCACCATTATATGGACTGATTGGAAAATGACACTTTGGAAGATTTGTAGACATGAAAGATTCATTAGAAGAGGACAATGACCAAACTGAAGCATAAAATATTGTGGAAAAAGACATTAATGAAGGTTTAGAAGATGCTGGACATGGATTAGTTGATATTATTGATTAAGTTTAAGTTATGCTTGCAAATAAAGCTCAATTTTGAGAGCTATTAATTAGTTTTACTTGTAATGTTTAGACTTTGAGATTTTATGAGAAGAATGAGTATTTCATTATTGTTGTTATATGTTTAATATTTGTAATTATCTGTATTCAGCTTCTCTGATCCATAATGAATTAAACAAGTCTTTCGGTAGAAATCACATGAGAGAATTTTTGGCGGACTCGTTCGAACCAACAAGTGTGGTTCATCATCAAGACCAGATGATGAACCACACTTGTTGGTTCGAAATGTGTCGACCAAAAATTCTCTCATGTGATTTCTACCGAAAGACTTTGTTTAATTTGTATTATTTATTTTTCACTTTAATATTTCTGTGAATCATTATTTTTTGCAAAAAAACAGTGGTTACTATTAATTTTTGACATAAAATTCATAAAAAACACTATTTTTAAAGCTTTTTTGTTAATATTTTCCCATAAAAATTGTTTATATAATATGTCATTTTTAACAAAAAGTCTCAAAATGTGTATTTTTTCATTGTATTTACATTGAAAATGTGTATTTTTTGGTCATATGTTTAAAATTTTTGGTTTTTTAGTGACAATTATTTGATGCACATTGAACTATTAATTAACAATACATAAACATATAGAAAATATTGACTTCAAAATATTGACCCTTTTTTGTTTGTTTTTTAAATTATGCGAAAAAATGAAGATTTTATTACAAAAAAAATTGAAAAAAAAAAAAAAAAAAAAACACAAATATATAAACACACTTAAAAATAATTATCTCAGGGAAGAAGAAGACATTAGAAAATGTAAAGTGTAAAAAATAAACCCTCTAAAAAAAGGGGTTGATGCCGCATCAACACTTTTCAAAATCAACATGAAAATCACTCACATCTAAAAATAAAATGTTCATAAGAAAATTTAAAGTGCCAAAAATATACTAAAAAAGAAGAAGGTCATTTTGAATAACCACTTTTCAAAATTGGGTGTTTTTTTTGTTATCGCAAAAAAACGAGTAATCGGTAATTTTCTTGTTTGATCAATAACTATGTTTGTTCCCATTTGAGTCATCAAGTCTTTTTTTAAAGGGCATCAACATACCCATTAAATTCCCTATAAATATCTAAAATATTGATGGACTTGAAGGAATTTTAGAGTTGTCTAACTCTCTGTTTCCGGTGACCAAGAGTGATTATGACGAGAGAAAAAATACCAGTTATCCATTCCACCACTACTTTGGAATCCCCAAAGACCTGTAAAGAGTCCAAACCTAAGAATTTAACACATGATAGGACTCCCCACAGGTTTGATAGCTCAACTTTGATATTGGATCTCAGACCACACCCCCATAAAAGATTAAAAAAATGTAGTTGGTCCAAATATATCACTCCACCACAACCACAAATATTAGAGCTAACAACCCCATCAAAGAATGCTATGGGAATTTGAACCATCAAAATAGGAGTATGTAAAATTATGAGCTTACGAGAATGTGTTTTGGGACCCAACTCCAAAAAAACCCCTTTATCATAGCACCAGTTCTCTTGATGATCGGTTCTTTGTCTTCAAATATTAAATAGTTCCTTGTTCTCCAAATCCCCCTGGAAATGAGAAAATGGAGTGTTGCATACTCCAAATTAGTAAACATCCAGTCTTTCAAAAAAATCTCCAAATTCTCCCCATTCCAATAGGATTTTTTTTTTTAATTCCTTGAAAACAACTTACTAGATAGTCAAAGCAAATGGGCACTGTATAAAAAGATGTGATATGTTCTCCTCCTTCCTCACACATCCTGGACCACTAAATCCTCTTTTATAGAGGTTATCCCATGTAAGTATTTTGTTTCTTAAACATAGCCACACAAATACCTTTAATTTCAACAGAAGCTTCCACTTCCAAAGTTTCTCATGCCACTAGACAAATAGAGAACTAGCCAATGTCATAGACATATGTCTATGTGCATCTTTAACATCGATCCTACCCTCCTTTGTGAGTATCTTCATCTTGGTTTAGAATGACCCAGGCTTGTTGTAGATCCAGAATGTATCTATCCCTTAAAGCTGCCATATCTCCAAAAATTCCCATGTCAATAGTAGACATCCAGACAATACCTACATTGTAATATGTCTCCCATTTCTTTATGTGGTTGATGTGGTGAATTCCTTTGTTGTGTAGATAATTGAGGAATTGTTGAGGCAAATGTAAGATCGTAGAGGATCCTACAAATCCCTCTATAATCCTCACCATTGATCCATCACCAATTTTCCAAAGAACGTTTCCAACCAACCATCTCTTAACTGATAGTAAACTGCCCCAAATTAAAGAAATGTCTCGGGTGCCCGGAATATGTGCTCCAACCCAATCTTCCATCTTTATATTTGATATATATTTCTCTTTGTAGATGTCCTTCCATATCCATCTTCAAACAAGGATCTTTGTTTATTATTTATTATTTATTGACATCTATTAATTATAAGTCTCAATTTTTATATAAATATTTGTTTGTGACTCATGTCTCATTGGCCTATATTTTTATTAACACAATCTAATGCATTGTGATGTTCTTAATTTTTATCATTTGTCTATATGACTTACTATTTATTTTTTATTATTTGTCCATCTACTCATTATAAGTTTCCATGTTTACATAAATATATGTTTGTGATTCATACTCATTTCATATTTATGAATCTCATCTCATTGGCTAGTTCACTAGTTGGTGGGAATAATGATTGGAGAGACCCATCTCCTTGGAAAATTTATTAATTGTTTTGAATAGTGATTAGCGAGAGACAAGAAACCAAGAATGAAGAGAAATATTACAAGTATATTGATGAAATTTATTGATTATATTTTTTTGGGTTAAGGAATATGTTTTGTAATTTATAATAATTTGTGTTTTTTATATGTATGTTTTTTTTGGGTATTTTTTCAAAAAAATAATAAAAAAGAGATAATAAAGTATTATAGAAAGAAATAAAATGGTGTGTGTATAGCCCTAAAATTGTTTTTGATTGGCTAAGAGCTTGTTTTCCTCGAACGTAAGGAAACATGTTAACGGCTCAAGACCAAGAGCCATATGGCAGGAGTGAAAGGTTGCCCCCTTAAGGACCACCAATAGGTAATTATATGTGGAGTGGTTTTCCTTTAATAATAATGATGAGTCAACCTATATTTGTGGACAACATCCAGTTATGGTTGTCCCCACTGTTGGTTTTACAACTTAGTTATGAGAGGTTTTCCCATTGTTTACGAATATAGTGTGTATGTGTATGTATGTATGTATATAGGATTATTTTAAATGATTATATATTTATAAATACAAAATGATTTATGTTTTGAAATTTGTGAGAATATTTTGAGGTGTTGGGTGTGAATGGAATGTATTGTTGACAAACTTAGGGAACATGCTAATTTACCTATGCTTGGGGCTTGAGAAACCTATAATAACCAAGTAGAAGCCTTAATTGTATACTAAGGGCCGAAAAAATTACTAGTGGAGATTCAAAAAATTCTAAATTTTTGAGATTCCTCATAAATTTAGAGTCTCTCTAAATTGATTTTAAGAAGACAATGCATTGAAAAGAGTTTTTGACTTTATCGAGTTCTTTCAAGTCCTTAAATCTCTCAATAATCAAGGACAACCCATGGAAAAGAAGGGAGTGTTATTGTATCAAGGTTTGTTGAATCAAAATGGGGGAGGAGGGGCCCCCCTTTGGGTGGCAGGTGCAGGTGGGGTTCTTATAGGCCCAAGAGGGATTATCAAGTGCACTTATGCTTGGAGTCTAGAAGTCTTATCAAACAACTCACCAAAAGAATACACCCTCCCTCGAGTGGTACAAACAGTGTTCTGATCCCTACATATTCCTAAATTAATAATATTGGGATATTTGTTGAATGTCATGATGTTAAACACCAACCTTTCATAGTTCGAAACTATAGCGGTTCTCTTTAGAGTCCAACATGCACTACTTCACATCCAAGAGGAAAATTTTCCATGTCCTTCATGAGAACAACCAAAAGGTGGACTATTATGAAAATCATGCAACTGAGGAAAATGGGGGATATATCATCCTCAATGGTAAGGTCTGTCAGCAACCAACCCTATAATGACCATTATGCCACCCTCGCAATGTCAAATCACTAATAATGGAGCACTTGGCTCCCATGTAGAAGCATGAATGTCACATTATACAGTGGGTGGGGGGGGTGGTGATGTGATGAAACCATTGCTACTTACTTGTTTTGAGTCATGGTTGCAATCATGAATTAATCACCCAAATTTCACACAACAATGACGAGATTACAAATATGGTGCAGTTCAATTCTGATGGCGGCCTCTTGTTATTCAATATGGAGTCTACATGTTTTGCACTCAATAAGGAATTTAAAAGTCTGAGTGCTTGAAGTTGGTTGTGGGGGAAATTGGATCCATAATTTATATAACTTGTGGTTTTCTCTCCCTTGGGTTTCAGGTATCATTTTTCTCTAGGTCCTTTGTTGTTATTTTTCTCTTCATGTCCAACTTATTTCTATAGACTCTTACATAGGCTTTACAGGGGTAGTTTCCTACCTCGGGTCACTTCAAGGATCCAAGGCAACCCCTCCCATTCTCTTGGTTGTTCGTCTGGGTAGCCTCTAGTGATTGGTGGGCCTCTCACCCTAGAGATATTATATCATGAGGCCAAGATTTCGGGGTGGGGGGGAACCTTTTTAATCTCCCCCCTTGATGATGGCCAAAAAACACTAGAATGTTGCAAATTCTTTGTGAGAATATTGTAAAATCAAGCAAATTTAGATAAACTTTTAGTCTTTCCAACTTCATAATCAAACAATTTTTTGGTAAACTCGAACATCTATTTATAAATTTGTGAACACATAATTATTATGATCTCCCTTGCATAATTATGTATAATTCATTCAATCACGAGAATATTTTTAGGAACACGGGAAAAATATTATGTTATTCTTTTCTTCTTTCATCTCCAATACCTCAATAAAGTTATGATATAGGATAGTGTTGCATTTAGTTTGGGGGTGAGGGAGATAGGGTGGGTTTAATGAAAATAGAGAAAATAAGAAGATCCCAACTTAAGAAAAGTTGTTTTTATGATTTTAGATATCAAATTTATATGTTACATAATCTTACTATACCGAGGGTATTTTTTTCTCAATTTTAAATATCAAAGTTATATATTGCAAATCTTATTTGAAATCTTTAGACACAAGAAAATTTACATTTGACTTTAAGAATAGGTTATCTAACCTTTTTGTATTTTAAGCCTTCTATCAAAGCCAAAAAGCGCTCTAAATTTTTAGATTTCTTTATACTATAAGACACTACAATTTTTAAGCATTTTACATTCATAAAAGCAACTCCATAGAAATTGTTGCATTTTGAGCTATACAATTATTTTAACAACCCCTCGTTAAAAGTTCATGTAATAAAAGTTAATAAAGGAAAAATAAGACCACGGTTAAGGGGCATTTATTCCAAGCTGAATGTTGGGCAATGTATCTTAGTGTGCACCATTGGATGTGTTTATGGCTAAGACAAATTGGCAAAGGCAATAGAAAAGGAATTAAAAAGGAAAACAAGTATTTTGGCACATTTATTTATGAAAATAAAGGAAAATAGTAGAAAAGGAAGGTGAAAGGTCACATGTTGCATGTGAGGAGGAAAATGAAGAAAATATAGGCCTCATTCATAAAAAGGCTTATGAGGATCAGTTCATGGCTTTTTGTCAGTTCAGTTTTGGAGCTCTCTCATTATTCTCTCTCTCTCTCACTCTTGGACACTTAGAGTTTTCTTGGAGCACTTTAGCTTTGGAGCAAGGAAGGAAAAAACAAGCAAAGGAAAGGAAGGAAGGAAAAGGTTAAGAAAGGAAGAGTAGGATCAAGCAGCTTCAACAAGAATACTTGTAGGTAACATATTGCATGTGTGATTTCCTAGATGGTTTTGACATGTATGGATTTGCATGTTGGATATGGTTCTCTTACTGTTGGTGGCATGGTTTTCTTGGGTTATGATAGTGGTTTTTAGCCTAGCCTTGCCTTTTTTTGATAGCCATGGCGTGATGGGATTGTTTTCTTAATTTTGAGCTTTGGAATTTTCGGATGGTTTCAGAATCCGAGGTAGAGGTGGTCTTAGGAAAATCCCAAAGAACTAGGAATCCCTTGACTAGTTTTGGCGGGATACATGGTAAAGCCTAAGGGTGGAGTCTTGGTTTAGGGTCTAGTGATCCAGTGTGGATTGTGGTAAATCCTGAGAGACTAGTGTCTCAGTTTAGGGCCTAGTGATCTGGTGTGGATTGTGGTAAATCATAAGAGGCAAGGAGACAAAAAATTCTAAGCTTGGTTTGGTTTTGTGATCTCAATGCCGGTTTTGGTGAGATCACAATTTGGTGAGGTTGGAGGTGGTTTAACCTATGGATTCCCTTGGCTGTTTTTGGATTGGTTTATCCATGAGATTCCACATTCATTCTTGGAATATGGCATGGGGGTGACTGGATGAAAGAAAGATTTAGTTCAACAATGTCTATGACCGAGTGGTACGTGGAAGTCCTTAACCTGGTCAACTTTGCCTATGTTTAATAAAAGCTAAGTTCTCTTGCTTTTGGTACTGGTTAATATGTGGCTTTAATGGTTGTTATCTCATTGTTATTTTCATGGTTTAATGCTAGCTATAAGCCTGGTTATATGACTGGTTATTGTCATGGTTATTTCATGTATATACTTGTAACTGAAAGGATAATGGATGCAAGACTTAATTGATGTCAAAAAAGTTAAGGTAAGAGGGTGGCAATCCTTATTGTCAAGTCTCATATGAGTTATCAATAATTTATGCTCTGCCTTGTATTCATTTCCTGTAGATTGCATTGATGCCAAGTGTTTGACAGAAGGTCAGTCCCAGTTGGGGATGGTTAGGCCTAGTCAAGGAGTCAACTTTTGATTTGTAAGTCTTGTCATTATGTAAATTATGGATTCTGAAAGTGTCATTGAGTTTTGGGAAGTGACCTGGGCTTTGGCCTGAAAAAGTGGCTCAAATCTTGGAGACACAGGCACAACATTGGGAAGAAAAATCGCTAGACACATGCATACCCATGCTATGGGAGTGTTTGGAGCCTTCTAGACACATGCTTTTCCATATAAAGGGAGCGTCCGAGGGTTTAATGGTATAAAAAACATAGTGGGACCCATGGGCTGGTTACCTTAGTGGTTGGGATGGTTCCTAGGAGTTCTGTTGCTGATGTGGAAGGTATGTATGGCATGTTTCCGTCAGTTCCACTTCCTTAAGGTGACTTAGGAGGTCAAATCATATCATAGTAACTTCTTTTCACATGTTTACCCTGGTTGGCCAGTTACTTGGGTAGATGTGGGAAGAGGGTGTTACAGAGTGGTATCAGAGCATGGTTGACCCCTCGGATTGGATGGACGGTGTGTTGGTCATGCATTCATGTCGGTTACATATGTGTTCCTTATTCTTGTAGTCCATGTGCTTGTTGCATTTGCATGGTGTAGATCATGGTTGTAGTGGTTTTTCCATGTAGAAGTTGATGATCTTGTTGTTGGGATGCATTTGTCATGAATGCATGTCGGTTGTATATGCATTTGTTATGCATGTCAGTGTCTATATGTTGTTATGCATGCATTATTATGGGCATGGTTGTCGTTCATGAGGTCGTTGTAGGAATTTTAGGTCATCAAGATGATATTGGCATGTTATGATGATAATGTGTTGGATGAGATAGAGCAGGAGATGCAGATCATCGAAGTGAAGTTGTAGCATTGGACCTCAAGACAAGAGCATGTTGTCATAGAGGTTTGTATGTTGGGCATGCAGTTATGTCAGTTAAGGATTGTAATATGCATTATGGTTATGTGTATGCCTTTCATTCTATTGATGTTATGGTTACATCATAGATGGTAGTTGATTAGTGTAGTCATATGCATGTGTTAGATAGTCATGAATGATAGTAACCTGTGGTTGTATGCATTGTTGTTGTTGTTTTATGTTAGTTAACCTGATGATTATGTTATATGTCATTCATGAATATTTTATATGTTAACTTGTAGTTGGCTTGACGATTATGTTATATGATGTTGATGAGCATGTTATATGTTAACTTATTGTTATTATATGCTAGTTAACTAGATGATTATGGTTATAGCATTGATATCTTGATGTTATATGTATCATGCTAAATTGGATTTGCCTATGCATATGGTTAGGGTTATGACATTTAGGTATGAGTTGACTTATTTGTGGCATTGTGTTGTACTAATCTAGACTGATCGTACATATGTGATTGTTATGCATGAACAACAAATGTTTATGAGCTTATGATGTGAACACGTTAATTAGTTATTGTTATGGATATCATGACCTTATGTTTGAGTTGATGTGTTGTGAAGCTATATCGTGCTAATCTAGATTGATTGTGTAGACAAGATAGCCTCCCCTGAGATACATTAAGGTATGAGTTTGCTTATGTAGTATACTTGGTGCTTCACTATTTGATTATGTTGTCTATTTGGTGTTTAAGTGTTTGGTGTCTATTATGTCATCTAGTTGATTAATCTAACATGGTACATTTATAGTTTGTTAAATGTTTGAGTTATTAAATGATATGAGTATGAGTCTATAAGATTGCATCAAGAAATGATATTGTTTAAGATGGTTTTACTCACACATACATGTTGATACAGTTGATATGTACTTGAGTGTAAGTAGGTGATAGTTGTAGCATTATGTCTAATGAATATGAGTTGACTATCGATTATGACATGATTGTTAGTCTCGGGAAAGGTTGATTTCAAATTGATAGATATGATTGCCTTGATATTTGGAACATGTGGTTGACATGTGTGAACAATTGCAGGGTAAAATGCTTGGCATTAGTATGACAAGGTAAGGTGCCTAGTATGTTTTTATGTTCACTTATGCACAGACAATTGTGTGTCTATGGCAGTATGATGCAAGGGATTGCATGGCAAACGATATTGCCATGAAATCTTAAAGAAGGTTCGGGTTGAGCTTTCACTTGGAGGCACCAGGAACCATGGGGATTGAGTCATGGTGCTTTTTGCTAGTCTTGTGCTTTTGGTTTTATGTGATTTGGTTGGGCTTGATTGCATCTTCTTCATGTCTGGTGCAAGGCCTTTCCACTTTGTTTGCGGTGTTTTATTGTTATTAATGGTTTTGTTCTTGTTTGTTTCTTGTCTTGCATTTTATGTTTTGAGCCTTGTGAATTGGTTTTGGAAAGAGGAAAGTTAATGGAGTTATGGGAGATTTTTTTGGTACCAAAGAGGTGATGTAAGGCCTGGATGAAGCTCAGTGCATGTATAAGGGCAATTGAAGGCAAGTGTATGACAACTAGTTGGATTGGTTGGTTCCATTGAAGTAAATGAATAGTGATAGGACAATCATGAGAAAGGTAACATACTGGGTAAAGTAAATGGATTTGAGGTTTAAGATGCCTTGGTTATGTTGGGAAATTTTGTTCTCAATATTATGCATGTTGTGCATGAATAAATGAGATTCTCACAACCTTGGCCTTATGATATCTAGTAATTATGATGCGATCATGATTGCTTTATGTTAATGTTTGTATGCATATATGTATGTATGCACGTTTTTATTTGATAGGATCACCAGGGATCATGATTGTTTTATGTTTGAGTTTATATGTATACATGTATGTATGTATGCCGTTGTCTCACAGAGTCACCAAGGATCATTCTTGTGAAGGAATGATTTCTTATGCTGGTGAATGGCATGAAGAGGTTCCTGGTTTATGAGGAATCAAGTGGGAAGAGTAGTAATGACAAATATATGAGGTCAATATCACGTGGATATTAAATGATATTGTATGCTTGTATTATGCCTATGTTTATGTTATTATAGTAACACTAAAGGATACATCAACGAAATGGAAACAATGTGCCTTGCGGTATGATAAGATAAGCATGGATGGCAGAGAGACCATGGAAGCAAGGTTGCTTGGTAGAGACAATGTGGTTTTGGATGTGTGGTACTACTGTTGTTCATCTGTTGTATATGTTGTACATGTTTCATTTGTGATGTTGTGTGCATGTGGTGTAGTGTATATATAGTGTGTGTACATGTTGTTTATGCAATGTTATGTACAAGGTGGTACCGATAGTGTTGTGTGAATATTGCATATGCAGTGTTGGGTATAGATGATGTTATTTAGATGTTGTATATGCAACGCTATGTACATATGTTGTTGTGTGCATGTTGTACATATGGTACTATGTACACATGGTGTTGTGTGCATGATTGTACATGTGGTGTTGTGTGCATGTTGTACATGTGGTGCTGCATGTAGGTGGTGCTGTGTGCATGTTGTGCATGTGGCGCTATCTATAGGTGGTGTTGTGTACATGTCATGCATGTGGTGCTGTGTACATGTGGTATTGTGTACACATCGTAAAGGTGGTGTGATGCACATGTTGCGCTGTGTACACGTTGTGCATGTGTTATCATGAACATGTGATGTTGTGCACACGTTGTGCAGGTGGTATTGTGTACATGTTGTACATAGGGTACTGGTGTACATGTGGTATTGTGCATGTGTCATACATGTTGTGTTGCAGGTATGCGGTACTGTGTATGTGCATTGTGTAGTTGTGGTATCGTGACATATGAATTCATTGTATTTGTACTTTGTGTACGTATTTGTGTTGTGTTGTATGCCGGGAGTAGGTGTATGTATTGTGTTGTGGTGTACACCAGATGTAGGAGTATGTATTGTGTTGCATTGTACACTAGGTGTAGGTGTATGTGTGGTATGTCAGGTGTAGGTGCATGTATTGCATGGCATTGAATGTCGTGTGTGGTTATATGTTTGTGATGCACACTATGTGTATGTGCACATGGTTGAGGACAAGACACGGGTTATTTGTTGGGTGTGGCAACCGATCCAGTGTGTGTACAAAATAAGGACAAAGGTAGAAGCTAAGGATGGATTAAAGGATAAGTATCAATATGTCATTCAGTTTGATTATGCATGTGATCTATGATTATGGTTTATGAGGGTTACATGTGATTTATGATTTTGATCTATGATGGTTGTGTTTTGAACTAACATGATGTGATATGTTTATACATAATGATTTGATCAAAGATCCTAGTTTGATTTGTTGTGACAGGAAGTAAACACGATTGCAAGTGTACCCTATTAACAAGCCATTGATGAGGTATGATTTAATTTATTTCAATTCGTTTAAGTCTAATGGAAATTATGTGCTTGATACATGAACCATGAAATGCCCAGTTGGGTGGTTGAAATCAATTGCAAGAATTAGTAGGAACAATAAAGAAATTGGAACAAACAACAATATGCTGGTAAAGCATTTAGGAGCAGGGACATTATGGGACACTAGTACTGAATAGTGTCTATTGGTTTCCATGAGCATGCTATGACTGGTATGATGGTTTTGAGGCAGGTATATGCCTTGGTTGTTTGAACTTCTAATGCAAGGAATCCTTTCAAAGGGATGGATTGCCCAGGATAGGGGATGTCAGGGAACTTGGAAGGGGAGTAACATGGAAGGGGGTGACCAGATTGCTCGAGGGACTGTGTAGCAGAGAAGGGAAGGCCAGAGATAGATTTTTTTGGTCATTAGCATTTCCAGGTGGAATCAGATGCACATTTGGAGTGAACCCTGGAACAATGAGATAGTAACTCTTCTCTGGGAGGACAAGTGGCATAGGATTGTAGCGTTGGACATTGGATGCAAATTTGACTTTGGCAATGAATTATGGACTTCCTGGGAAGGAAGTGAATCCTGGTATTACTTTTGAGGGTGGAGGTGTAAGCCTCTGGATTCCTTTGTTGCTTACGCAGGCACCGTATCTTTTTACATGTGGTTATTGTGAATACTATAATGCACTGTGTTATAAATCTCCAGTATGCGATATGCTGTCATGTTTTCTACAATAGTCATTGTAAATACTGCAACGAGCTAAGTTGTAAAGCTACATGGGAATTATGTTTGCTTTCAATGGTTTTGCTGAGGTCTTGGTATGGTTTAACACCGAGGACGATGTTCCCCAAGGGGGAGGGGTCTTTAACAACCCTTGGTTAAAAGTTCATGTAAGAAAAGTTAATAAAGGAAAAATAAGACAACAGTTAAGGGACACTTATTCCAAGTTGTGCAAAGATATCCTAGTGGGCATCACTGGATGTGTTTATGGCTAAGGGAAATTGGAAAAGGCAATAACAAAGGCATTAAAAAGGCAAATAGGTATTTTGGCACATTTATTTATGAATATAAAGGAAAATAGGAGAAAAGGAAGGTGAAAGCTCACGAGTTGCATGTGAGGAGGAAAATGAAGGAAAATAATGGAAAATGAAGAAAATGGAGGCCTCATTCATAAAAATACTTCCGAGGATCAATTCAGAGTTTTTTGTTAGTGCAGTTTTGGAGATATCTCATTATTCTTTATCTCTCTCACACTATTGGACACAAAGTTTTCTTGGAGCACTCTAGCTTTGGAGTCAGGAAGAAAAATCAAGCAAAGGAAAGGAAGGAAAGCAAAGGTCAAGCAAGGAAGATAAAGATCAAGAAACTTCAACAGGAATACTTGCAGATAACATATTACATATGTGGTTTCCAAGATGGTTTTGACATGCATGGCTTTGCATGTTGGTACATGGTTCTCTTGTTGTTAGTGACATGGTTTTGTCAGGTTATGACAGTGGTTTTCAGCCTAGCCTTGCCTTTTTTCGGATAGCCATGATGTGATGGGATTGCTTTCTCAGTTTTGAGCTTTGGAATCACCAGATGGTTTCAAAATTTGGGGTGGAGGTGGTCTTAGGAAAATCCCAAATGCTTAGGAATCCCTTGACTGATTTTGGCTGGATACATAATAAAGCCTGAGGGTAGAGTCTCAGTTTAGGGCCTAGTGATCTAGTGTGGATTGTGGTAAATCCTGAGAGACTGGAGTCTCGGTTTAGGGCCTAGTCATCCATTGTGGATTGCGGTAAAGCATGAGAGACAAGGAGACAAAATTGTTTTCAAGGATAATGATGGAGTCTGGAGGCATTCCAAGCTTGGTTTGGTTTTGTGATCTCGGTGCTGTTTTAGTGAGATCACAATTTGGTGAAGGTGGAGGAGGTTTAACCTCTGGATTCCATTGGTTATTTTTGGATCAGTTTATCCATGAGATCCTAAATTCATGCTTGGAATATGGCAAGGGGTGACTGGATGAAAGAAATATTTGGTTCAGCCATGTCTACGGTCTGGTGGTATGTGGAAGTCCCGAACCTGATCGGCTTTACCTATGTTTAATAAAAGCTAGTTATCTTGCTTTTGGTACTTGTTAATATGTGGCTTTAAGGGTTGTTATCTCATTGTTATTTTCATGGTTTAATGTTGGCTATAATCCTGGTTATATGACTAGTTATTTCATGTATTTACTTGTAACTAAAAGGATAATGGATGCAAGACCTAATTTATGCCAAAATAGTTAAGGTAAGAGGGTGGTGATCCTTCTTGTCGAGTCTCATATGAGTTATCAATAATTTATGCCCTGTCTTGTATTCATTTCCTGTAGATTGCATTAATGCCAAGTGTTTAACAGAAGGCCAGTTCCGGTTGGGGATGGTCAAGCCAAGTATTGGAGCCAGTTTTTGATTTGTAAGTCTTGTAATTATGTAAATTATGGATTCTAAAAGTGTCATTGAGTTTAGGGTAGTGACCTAGGCTCTGGGCCTAAAAAAGTGGCTCAAATCTTGGAGACGCAGGCATAACAATGGGAAAAAATGTCCCTAGATGCATGTATACCCATGCTGTGGGAGCATTTGGAGCCTTCTAGATGCTTGCTTATCCATATTAAGGGAGTGTTCAGTGGTTTAATGGTCTAAAAAACTCAGTGGGACCCAGGGGCTGGTTACTTGAGTGGTTGGGATGGTTCCTGAGAGTCCTGTTGCTAATGTGGAAGGTCTGTATGGTGTGTTTCCATCGGTTACACTTCCTTAAGGTGACTTAGGAGGTCGAATCATATCATAGTAACTTATGGTCACATGTTTACCCAGTTGGCTGGTTACTTGGGTAGATGTGGGAAGAGGGTGTTACAGTTATTATAAAGAATGAATAGAAGAGAAGAGGAGCCCATCAATAGATTCCTCCAAATGCATTACCCAAACATCAACCTACAAAATTTATTTAGATAACCCATCTATCATTTTGTTTAGTTCTTTGAACAAATGGGTAAAATATATGGATTGAAAAAGTCCTATAACTTCTATTAAAGGGTTTACTTAGGGTTTGAGGGCATAATTTGAATTTAGCTATCTTGTTTGATTCATTTAGTGACCAAAGGTGAGTCACCAAATACATGTAGGTTTTTAATCCCTTTCTTACTTACCGAGTTCATAAGACATCTAGAGGCCATTATTTGTGCTATATTGTGTAAGGTTGGGCCCAAACCTACTTTGATATTATAAAATTGACTATCAAAGATAAAAATAATAACTCCACCACTATATAAATTAGGTGGTCCTTGCTCAATCCCATTAAAATATCCCCATGGCATACATTTATCAATTGAGTGTTCACTTGTTAGACTTTGTGGCTTTTGCTTCATCTTCTCATTTTATGGACTAAATTGAACAACTTTTCTACTTGATTCACATGCATATTAATATAGTTAATATATAAAGCTACATTGGAAAACCCCATAGATCCACAAGAACACATGGAAGGAAAACATCTTCTTCTTATTAAAGAGACTATCATTACAAATAAACCATATACCTCACAAGCTTCAACATGGTAATGAACTGAAGCCCCTTAATTCTTTCTTTCTAAATAAACATTTTAAACATTGTTTGGTAAAAGAGCCATTATAGACATATGGGAGACTTTCTCGACTTCTCTGCATCCTTCCATAATTGCTATGCAAAGGGACAATGGATCATGAGGTGATCGACAATCTCTTTAGCCACTTTGCAAAGATAAAAAATACTTTGACCATTCTTTTCTCTTGTTTGAAACATTTATGAAGTTCTACCCACCATAGAATTTTGGTTTTTTTGGGGTATTAATTTTCCCTATCCTAAAACATCTCCAAAATTCTACTTTTTCCTCTCTAGAAATCATTTCCTTTTATGCTAATATTGCAAGGTAATTTCTAGTTTCCTTATCTAGGGACCATTCCAAGAAAGAAAACTTACTAAACTAACAGATTCCATGATCAAATTCACAACAAGAAGATAGAAACTTACATGTTCAAAACTAACCTTAAGTATAACGAATTTTTCCTATCATAGGATTTTGATCGATCAAAATTAATAACCATTACTATATTTTCCTTGGTCTTGATATAATGCAACCCCTCTTGAGTAGTACCTATATGCTCATGTATTTGCCTACCCTCTTGAAAACCAAACTATTCCAATGAAATCATTCTAGATAAGTTACCATTAATCCTCCTCATCACAGAGACTTTTTCTATAATTATGTGAATATAATTACAAAAAGATATAGGCCTATAGTCATCAAAATTATATTCCTTTTCCTTCTTTGGGATAAGTTCAATAAAGGTTGCATGAAATCTCACAGACATCCTTTTAGAGGACAATACTTCTTCTATAGCCTAATTAAGACTTATTTAACTAGTGTATTGAAGCAAAGGAAGAATTTAATGGTCCACCCATCAAGGCTTAAAATTTTATCCTTCTTAAAAGAAGACAACATTGTCCTCAAATCCTCCTTTGAAACTTCCTCCAAATATTCACAATTTTCTTGTATGTAATAAACTTAGGAAAATAATGTGTTATCTCGACAATTACAACTATATTTCCCTGCATAGGGTCCTTATAAATATTTTGAAAATGTTTAACACATATACAACAATCTTGTTATGTCTTCAAACCTCTCCTCATCTTTCATCTCCCAAATTGTGTTTGTTATTTTCTTATGGCTTGCAAATTGATGAAATAAATCGACATTCTTAACTCCAAGCTCGAACTAGATGGCCTTACTCTTTAATCTCCACTCAACTTCTTTTCTTTCCAACATCCTATTCATCTTATTTTCTAGCTAATCCAATCTCAATCTTTCCTCGTCATTGAAAACTCCCTTTCCATTATTCTTATACTAATTTCTATGTCTTTCTCAACCTCCTTTAACACCTTATCTCCGGGTTTAAATCTTTCTAAAACCCAATCCATTACTTCAACCTTAATTTTTTCATATTATCTATATATTATACACATGTTCCGGTCCCCAAAATTCCATCATAACCTTTCCATTCTTCTTTAGTCAACTTATGAAAATCCTCCTCCTTCATCCAATTTGAGTTGAATTTGAATGGAGTGGAGTATTTGTCATATTTTAACTATAATTGGAGTTAAACATGGCTATGGTCAGAACCTCATTTACTTTCAACCCACAAGTACATTTTATCCACCTTCCCCACAAGAGGCTCATGCATTATATGGATGTTTTGAGATGCCTTCAATCCCCCATCTATTATTCCTCCAAGTTAGAGTAATTTTAACTAGCTCAACATTGATTAAGCTGACCTTTTCAAATTTGAACATGAAGAAGACCCTAATCTGTCCATTGTTGTTAAAGGCTCATAATCTTTGATCTATACCGAGTAAAGTTAAGAACCCCATAATTATCACAAAATCTTCCCTTAGAATATTAAGAGATATTTTTTTCCTAGAAACCATGTCAAGATTTGCATGACCCATACACATTCAAAAAAGGAACAATTATGCCCAAAGCTTTCACTTCAAAAATTATGCATAAACTTGACACCATAAAAATTCATTTATCAAAGAAACATTTGATCTCCATCTAGTAACAATACCTCCTAAAGTAACATCCACATTCAATAACATAAAGTCCTAAACTTTCAAATAGTTTTTAACAACTTAATAATATTGTCCCCAACCCCCATTGATTCCTATAATAATAGAATATTAGGTTTCTCAAGCTCAACCATTTTGGATACGTCCAATTTCTTAGAGGATATTCCTAGCCCTTTAATATTTAAAGACATGAGAATCATATCTCAACTCTCTTTTGGGGTTGACAGGCTCTAATTAAAACCCTCATACTTTGTTTTAGTCTTCCTTGCCAAACTTCCCTTCAAACTTTCTCTTGTGCTAAATAAATGAAAGAACCCCTTTCAATAGAGAAGTTCTCAATTTCCTTTTGACCATTATAACTCAAACCCCTCGAATTGAATCCCCCCCCAAACCTTCATTACCTTTTTAAGCCTCGTATAATACCAACCTATAGAAGTATATCCATTGTTCACATTAATAGACTTCCTGATAGGTTTAGTACTAGTGCCAAGACTGGGGTCAAAATTTCCATTTGATTTCTCTTTTCCTTTAGGGATGGATGTAGAGGAATTATGAAAGGATAACCCTCACATACTTTTTTTTTCCCAAATCTTTCCTTTAGACCTAAAAGGAAAATTCAAGAGATTTTGATTGAAACTCCCAAACATCACTTTGCTATAAACAAAGTTTTTGGTAGAAGGGGTTTGTAGGACAAAGCGAGACTCTAACTTCTTTTTGAACTGAAGCTTTGAAGTGGTCCTACAACATAATCTTTGAAAAAGTGTCCCCTTCTTTAGGAAGAGATATCTTGTTTGATGATATTCTTAGAAGCCAAAATTATTGTAGTCTAATAATTTCTTATTGGAAAAACTTTTTGACTTTTGAACTAAGATCCTTCCTTTCCTTGATTGAAATGTATGCCCTAGAACCAGGTTATCTGCATCTAGAAATGAGGTTAAATTCTTATATTTCCTCCTTTAGACCCTTATTATAAAATGCTTTAAAAATATTAAATTTATGTGGGGGCGATCGATTTCTAAATCCATTAACTACACTAGCACATCTTTTATGTTGATCTCCATCAACAATCTTGTCTTAAACTCGAACATATTTGATATATAAGATAAGTTCGACAATATAAACTTCTTTAAAGAGTTTCCTAACCTCACTAACAATAGTAGAAAAATGGTGATAAATGACTAAAAATACTACTAAATATGCATATAAATGACTAAATTTGATCATGTGACCATTAGTAGCTTACTGTTGGTAATTAATCACGTGGATAAATTTATGATTAACCCAATTTTAGTCATTTATTTGTTGTCTTGATTGATCAGTTTGGTAGTATATTTAGTCATTGATTTTCGTTAATTGGTCATTTATTTAGTCATGGTAGTCATTTATTTCATCTTTGCAATCATTAATTGTCATCAATTGGTAGTATATTTAGTCCTTTTATTCACTAATTTCAGTTCATTGTTGGTATATTTAGTCATTTTAATCATTATTTTGCTATTAAATGGTTATATATTTAGTCATATTTATTCACTGATTTCTGTTAATTGGTAGTATATTTAGTCAATTTAATTATTATTTGACGTCAATTAGTAGTATATTTAGTCATTTTTATTGTCCGATTTTCATCAATTGGTAGTAGATTTAGCCATTTAATTCTTAATTGCTGTCATTTGGTAATTTATTTAATTATTTTTGTTCATTGATTTATGTCAATTAGTAGTATATTGATACATTGTTTGTTAATTGCATAATCATTAGATTTGTATTACTAGTTTAGTAGTAAATATTCATTTATATGATATGAATAATTTATTAAATACCATATTGTATAATGCAAAAATAAAATTATTATTCAACTTGAATTAAACCATAAAAAGAAATAAAAGATATTACATATACGAACTAACTATACATGATAAAGTTAAAAGATTGATTCAACATCATGATACAAAAAGGTAATATGCAATTAAAAAATACAATGTAATTTTGATCAATTGTAAAATGTTCCCACACACGCACATAATTAAAAATGTCAAAGTCTGAGAGTTTCAAACTCTTGCAAATACACCGTGATAAATATCCCTCAACAACACATTCAAACTACTACATAAAGCAGTGGGCCAAGCTGTCTAACAAATAGTACATGATAAACATCAACTATGTCATTTTTTGCAAATATTTTAGTGGCCACCATGTGAAGGTTCCCTCTTTTTGTTTCAATCGAACAACTCCATATATTTTGTCTTGATAAGCAAGGGGTATGTTACATGTGACCTTTAAAATACTTACATTTTCATCTCCCGTTTCTCTCAATTTGAATCCATGTATAATAGATAGTGAGTGAATCCACCCAATGCCCACAACATCATCGTAAAACATATCCAACACCCTAATTTTATCCCCTTCTTGGACTTTATCAATATATTCATGCAAAAACAAAGAAAATACACATATTGAAATATAAAAAAATGTTTCAACAACAATTATATTCTAATTATATTTAGCATATTCCCCAACAAACAAATAACAAAATCAATCTATAACTTTATCAACTACAACAACCAGGATCAAATTATTAAAACTTCTCCATCATAAGAAATAACCAATATGTATTACCAAATGTATAGACTTATGCTTTTGTTAACAATACTATTAATGGAATAGATAACTTCTAATCATATTATTAAGAAACTCCTATAACTCCTTTTTCAACCAAAAAAAAGTACTTATATTCCAACAAGCATAGAAAATTTTAGGGGCGAATGTTCACCCTTTGGCGAAATTAAGGGTTTTTAAATTTTTAGTGGGCGAATATTTTGTATCATAGTACATTTTTACAAATCACCTCAAATAGCCCACCTTATTTTAAGGAGAGGGTAAAAAAGGTAAATTTAGCCCTTGAAATTAGGAGTTACAACCTTCCATTCACCCATTTTCAAGAATAGGTTT